>SDVV010019262.1:0-13573 GCA_016164225.1 Gammarus roeselii | reverse complement strand
TTACCAAACGTGTGTGACGTCGTTGTTCGTTTTCATCTATTGTTAAAATGCAGTTACCTATGTTAAATTGATGTTCAAATCATGCATGGAGTAATTTAATATTGCAGTTGAGCTATTGTTGCATCCATACTAAAGACTGATGCACTTTATCACGACTAATATTACACGATGTTTTGTGAATCGCTAAATTCTTGTTCTGCCGCCAAAATATGCAATATTGGTCTTAGTTTGTTTCTCTAATCAACAGCTGACAATCGTCGATCCGGTCTGTCCGGTCAAAGAAATTAGCTACTAGTTCTTCAATGATAGTGATGTGCAGTGGTTTGGAATTTTTGTGTGTCAGCTTGAATTGATATGCTTTGGAGAGAAATTCGTGCATAAAATTGTAGCAGAATCAACTGTTTGAAGATTTGTTCACGTGCAATGTACTGTTTTGGCGTGCGATATTCTGGAAAGGTGTCTTCACATGCGCTTCATCTCAAGATTTCACGTGCGCATCAAATATTTCTTATCAATGTTCGCGTGCGCTGCCCGCCAAATTGTGCAAACTGGTGTGCAGATAGACTTTCCCTCCTTCTTTGTTTAATTTTTCAGAAATCTATGAGTACAGGTACGGTCCCTGAAGTCTGGAGCAAATAGCGTGTTGTTTCCATATTCAAGGCTAAATCCCACACTGATCCTCTGATTCTCAAACATGTGAACTTGACGTCTGTTGGCTGCATTTCAATGAATAGAATTGTTGTATCATGGTTGACTCTGTATCATGGTAGTAACTATATTTGATCATCTCATCAGTATGGTTTTCATAGTAACCAGAGCACCAAGGACCAGTTGATGTTAGCAAACGATGATGTTGGGAGGTGGATGTAGGATGTATTGTGGATGTATAAGGTGAGTCATAGTATGCCTCTGTCTAAGCTGGAATCCAAGGGTGATTGTAAAATCATTGCTGGACTGAGTATTGGTATTCCTCTGCCAGAATGATCAGTGTTTATGTCAGTGGCAGTGTAAACAGCCCAGTTGATGTGACTAATGGTGTTCCTCAGGGCTCTGTCCTTGGACTGCTACTGTTTTTGATCTGTAGCTACTTAGAGTGCTGAAGTTGATGTTTCCTCCTTGCTGTGCTGAGGTGGAAAGTAGGTCTTTCTTTTAGAGAATTCCAGATTAGAAATGTCCAATTTCGATCAAAGTTACTTCAAATAGTGATCCTTGCAGTTATGGAAAATTGATCAACCACAGAGTTGCATATAACAAACGGCTCATGCTACAGAGTTTGGTACAGACGCAATAACTCTGCAAAGTTGAGTCAGGAGAGAAGTATATATGCCTATCTGGGGAGCAGCGCAGACCTTTTCACTTCCGCTGCAGTCAAGATACTGAACTACAACGCTTGCAAAGCAGCATCCATTCCTGCCTGAAGTATGAAACTAAATGATGGTGAATGCGTGTCTACAAATGTCACAAAGTTCAGATCCTTGTGGCAGAGTTGGGTGGCAGGACAAATTCCAGCGGAGTTGCAGCGTAAAATCAGCGTAGTCCAATTATAAAGGCAATACTTTCAATGATGTATGACTGAGTTGGAGTTATTGATGACAATATCCTCGCGGAGTTGTAAACAAAATTTCTGCAGAGTTATGCGTATGTCTTGTATGAGTACTTTTTCCACCCTGGTTAGAGATTTCTTTTTTTGTGTGTAGAATGGCTTGTCTGCTGACATAGTGCAGTTGAGAGACATAGCTTGCTATGAGCAAGTCCTTGTTGATCTGATGCATGATCAATTTTTAGATTTTGACTAACCTGATTGAAGTTTAATTTCTGTGTAGTTATGTATGTATGCACATGGTTATGTACATATTTTTTCTATGTTGCGCCTAGCCCAAAGCACAAATGTCTGGACTTTTTGATGCCATTATTTTCCATGCTTTCACAGTTCTGGTGTTCTAGGACGTTTGTGCCTCCTGTCCTGCTCTGTTCTCTGGCTTGGCTGGCTGCTGAGCAGTTTTCAGGCCACCAAGGCAATTTAGCCTATTGAATAATAATAATTGAACTGGCCAAACTACAACCATGGAGTGTAACCAAACCATTGTGCATAGTGGGTTTATCCCAGATTGCACAGTTGGGTGTGGGGTTGAAAACATTACATGCAAGTTTTCATCACTGAATATCAAGAAGCTGAGATTGGCCTATTTAGATCTTCGTGTTCACCCACAGAGTATGTTTGTAGAGTTACGTGCGCTACTGTTGCAAGATACTGGCAAATATTTATTCAGCGTTGAGTTAGGAGCGTACGCTAGGCAATGGACTTCAGAATAACAGTTTGAATGACCGCACATAGACGCAGATGTCTCATTAACCAGGTGTCCTCCAGAACAGAAAATTATCCAGATGATACTTTTTCTTCTGTTATTTATAAAAATTATAATCAACAATCACTGTTGGTTCTTATCAAAAATAGTCATCACTTACAATACTGTTCTCGTATCTTGATTTCCAACCATATGACTGACGACGGTGTTGCGTAATTTTGCACTTCCCCTCTGGCTGTTTTATGAATGCTGCTCCTAACTTGTTTACCAAACAGGTGTGACGTCGGTGTTTGTTTTCATCTATTTCCAAAATCCAGGAAAGTTGAATTGTTGTTTGAACCATGCTGGGAGTAATTTACTGTTGCAGTTTAGCTATTTTTTGCATTCATACCCAAGTCTAAACACTGATACACTTGATCTTGACTGATATTTGTGCAAATAAATTACTAGTTTTTCAATGATGTTGTTGTGCAGTGATTAGGAATCTCAGTGTCAGCTTGAATTGATATGATATGGAGGGAGATGCGTGCATAAAATTGTAGCACACCAAATGGTTTAAAAATTTGTTCATGTGCAATATAGCTTCTGTCTTTGTGTGCAATATTTTGGAAAGATGTCTTCATGTGTGCCTGATCTCGAAATTTCATGCGCGCATCAAATATTTTTCATCAACTTTGCTTGCGCTGCCCCACAAATTGTGCAGGCCACTAAGAAAATCATTGTCATGATTTCCTTATTCACCTGCTGATGTTTCAAAGCATTTGTTAGTGAAGATGAAAATCATTCCAAACTCAGCACTACTCTCTTTGAATTGATACTAATCCAAACATTTGTTGTGGTCTTTTAATGATATTCTGAGTCTAGCAATATCATTAGAGATTTTTTGCATGAACTTCTCTAATTTGTAGTCTTATCTACTAAAATCCATCTTTAAAGAGAGCTCTGTATTTAAATTGTGGGATCTTGAGATCTGGCCAAACTGTTGTGATTAATTAGCCAGTCTGCCAAGCAGGGTAATAAGTGACCAAAAATGTTAGCTATAAGTTACCTGAAATAGTCTAGTCATTTGATAATGTTGGTGCTGATAGACATGGCTGAATCCCACTGTACGGGGGTGGCCTAGGGTGGAAAGTTCATGAATCGAGACCAATATCTCCAGTACAATTTTCATAGGTAGCGTTGACTGGTGTGACTCCCCCAATTTTCTGCATACCTTGAAATAACTCTGAAAGTACGCGGCTGAGAAACTTTGTATAGCGTCGACTGGGGTGACTCCTCGCAGTCTAAAACCCGGGGTGACTCCCCGCAGTCAAAAACCCGGGGTGACTCCCCGCTACCCCCTTTTGGGCACCAAAATCACAATATTCTACTACCGGACTTGGAAGAGCAGGTCTTTGTTAGTAAGTATCTGCTACTTGTAGAAATTCAATGCGCGCAAAGAATTTAGGAAAAATCACCAAAGTGAAGGTGTTTTTTTTTAGGTCCCCGATAATTTTGCTTTGGAAAATTTGACGTTCCACAAACTTGGATGCTGTGGCTAGAGTTTCCATTGGATTAGAGCCAAATTTGGTGGTGATACTTGGAATATGTTGTAGTTAGTTGCGTAAGAAGTATTTTGGAAAGAAATGTAAACTTTTGTAGATATATACAAATATACAACTGCAGGGAGTCACCCCGAGTGAAAAAAAAAAATTGGGGTGACTCCCCGCACCTATTTTGTTTTTAAATATCTTAGTTTTTCTTGAATGGAAAGTAATTAAATGCAATTCTACACACATGTAAAGACATCTGGAAGTAAATGACCCACAATAATGATACCACAGCTAATTTCAAAATGCATAACTAATTTTATAATGACTCGATGTTTTTAACACATGGTGACAAGTCAAGACCCAAGTGTTGACTTATGTTTAACGCCCAGGAACAATTGTTTTTGTAATATTTTCATATCTAGATATCAATACCTTACCTAGCATGACTTGTATTCATGTTAATGCAATAGTGTGCTATAGAATTGGTGAAATCATTTTTTCTACCTGTTTTATCATATTATTTAAAAAAATGTACTTGCGTAATATTCCCTAATTTATCAATATTTTAGGGTCATAATTAGTTCAGGATCTGGAGAAATGACTTACAGTAAGTTAGTTTGCAATTATATAAGAAAAACTTTATTTAATGCTGTGAAATTAGAAAAAAAATCCTCGGACAGTCAAGTATGACCGCAGCAAAAGACAAGCATAAAAAAGACCTGTCAGACACAATATTTTACGTAAAATTTTATTTTAAGCAACTGATATATACTAATGTAAGCATGCTCTATCTATTGGTACTCTCAAACTTTTAATTTGCATTTCAATTATTGATAGCGTCGACCGGGGTGACTCCCCGCAGTCGAAAACCCGGGGTGACTCCCCGCACCCCCCTTCTGGGCACCAAAACGTCGGAAATCACAATATTTGACTACGGGACTTGAAAGAGCAGGTCTTTGTTAGTAAGTATCAGCTACTTATAGAAATTTGATACGCGCACAGAATTTATGAAAAATCACCAAAGTGAAGGTGTGTTTTTCAGGTCCCCAAAAATTTTGGTTCGGAAAAATTGGCGTTCCGCAAACTTTGATGCTGTAGCTAGAGTTTTTATTGGATTAGTGCCAAATTTGGTGGTGATACTCGGCATATGGTGTAGTTCGTTGCGTGTGAAGGATTTTGGAA
Organism: Gammarus roeselii; assembly: GCA_016164225.1. NCBI lineage: Eukaryota > Metazoa > Arthropoda > Malacostraca > Amphipoda > Gammaridae > Gammarus > Gammarus roeselii. The sequence continues at coordinate 8,553 of SDVV010019262.1, read as the reverse complement.
AAAAATTAAACTTTTGAAGATATATACAAATATACAACTGCGGGGAGTCACCCCAGGTGAAAAAAGAATCGGGGGTGACTCCCCGCACCTATTTTGTCATTAAATATTTTCGTTTTTTTTCAATGAAAAGTGATCAAATGCAATTCTACTAACATATGATGACATTTGAAAGTAAATGACCCACAATAATGACACCACAGCTAATTTAAATATGCGTAACTAATTTTATAAGGACCCGATTTTTTTAACACATGGTGACATGTCTAGGCCTAAGTGTTAACTCATGTTTAATGTTCAGGAACATTTTATTTTATCACATTTTCATATCGAGACAACTATCCCTTATCTAGCATGACTTGTATTCATGTTAATGCAATAAGTTTGCTATAGAATTGACATAATACGTTTTTTAAGTGTTGTATCGTACTATTAAAAAGATCGTTTTTTCGTAATATTTGCTCATTTACTGATACTTTTGGGTCATAACTAGTTTAGGATGTGGAGAAATGACTTCCAGTAAAGTTAGATTGCAATTATTGGAGAAAAACTTCGTTTCCCGCGGCAATATTGGGAAAAAAATCCTTCGACAGTCTGGTATGACGGCAGCAAAACAAGAGCATCAAAAACACTTATCACAGACGTAATATTTAACTTGAAATTTTATTATAAGCAACTGATATATACTAATATAGGCACGCTCTATCTATTGGTACTCTCAAACTTTCAATTTGTGTTTCAATTATTGATATATGGGGGGTGCGGGGAGTCACCCCGTTTGGTGCGGGGAGTCACCCCCGATTTGGGGTCGTAGCTCACCGCACGGTTTTTTGTAAATAACTTTTTTTTGGTTAACGATAGAATGTTGAAACTTACGGTGCTCCCTGGTAATAATACTAGCTATACACACCGTAAATACGAAGTTTCTTGGCCGCATACTTTTTGAGTTATTTCAAAGTATGCGCAAAATGCGGGGAGTCACCCCGGTCGACGCTATATGGGAGGTGAGGGAAGTCACCCCCAATTAGGGGCCGTAGCTTGCCGCACTGTTTTTCATAAATCCCTTTTTTTGGTCAATGCTAGAATGTTGAAACTTATGGTGCTTCATGATCATTCTAGTAGCTATACAGACAATAAAACAAATTTTCTTGGCTGCGTACTCTTTTAGTTATTTCAGATTATTGGCAAAATGCAGGGAGTCACCCTGGTTGACGCTACTAACTCCTGGAGCCAAAGAAAACATAGTTAGCGAATCCTATGATTTCTATTGAAAAATTTCCAATATATGATCTGGTCTGCCCTAAGAAGCCAACCCTGGATGGAAAACAAATCCAGGCTCTTCAAACAACCACCATAGTCTATGCTAGACTGACTCTAGCAGCCTGCAGTCCCCACAATATCCAGTATTCCAAACGCAGCATGCATTCTCAATAAGGGGACAAATAGGCAAAATGTATAGGGACAGCATAAATTCCCGTGACCTGCAAACATTTGATCTCAACATACAGTTGGCCAACCCACTAGCCTTTGCAGTCACCAGACAAAAATGATGGTGAAATCGGAGACTGGTATCTACACTGACGCCCAAGTCACTGTGTGTAGGGAGTAATTTCAATATTCTGCCCTGCAGGTCGTACTGGTTAGCTGGAACCAAAGCACCAAAATCAATACCACCTCTAAATAAGCGCAGCACAACACACATGAATTAACACTTAGGCCTAGACTTGTCATGTGTTTTAAACATCGGGTCGTTATAAAATTAGTTACATATTCTGAAATTAGCTTTGGTTTCATTATTTTGGGTCATTTACGTCCAGATGTCATTATATGTGTAAAGAATTGCATTTAATTATTTTTGATTGAAGAAAAACAGTTATTTATCAACAAACAGTGCGGGGAATCGCCCCCGATTGCTTTTTTGCCTAGGGTGATTCCCCGCAGTTGTATATCTGTATAACTATATCTACAAAAGTCAACATTTTTTCCAATATCCTTCTTATGCAACAAACTACAAATATTACATGTATCACCACCAAACTTGGCCCTAATCCAATGGAAACTCTAGTCACAGCATCAAAGTTTGTGGAACATCAATTTTTTCTAACTAAAATTATAGGCGACCTGAGAAACACACATTCACCTTGGCGATTTTTCATAAATTCTGTGCGCGCATCGAATTTCTACAACTAGCTGATACTTACTAACAAAGACCTGCTCATCCAAGTCCCATTCAAATAGTGATATTACTGACGTTTTGGTGCCCAAAAGGGGGGTGCGAGGAGTCACCCCGTGTTGCTGACCCCGGGGAATCACCCCGGTTGACGCCATGCTTTTCTGACTTACAAAACTGCTATATGATCAGTTGCCTGAAGTACAAAATTCAAGATATTTTCTGCTCTCAATATTTTGTGGTGCTTTTGCAGTCTGATGTGCTGTGGCATTTGTGCCTTCTGTTGGGCTCTGCACTCTGCCCTTGCTGGGGTGTGGGGTGGTCTTGAGGCAACTAAGGTGAGGAACCAAGGTGAGAAACAAGCTAAACACCAGAGGAACCACCAGTGCCACGGTCACCTAGGCGACCAGTCTGTTCACTCCTGAGTTGACTGGCAACTGTATTTACTCTCAACACTTGCCATCACACCTCTAACCTACCACACCAGTGCTCCAACTGCTACCAGCAACTCAGAAAATGACTCCTGAAGATGGTCAGTTGTCACAAAACTATCCTTGCAGCCTTGACAGTGACAACAGATATAGCTACCTTAGAGCATCAGATTAATCTGACAGAATAGCTTCAATCAATCTTCCTTCTATACCCAAACACATGGTCTCCATGTGAAAATTCCTCTGAAAGACACCACATGAAAACAGGCTTCTCACTCAGCTTGGTAAGACAAAAGCTTCTTGAAAAATTAGCTCAGTTGCCCACAAAACCACTGACATGCCCAGTCCTCCATTACCTTGCACACTCAAACCAGGAGAGCCACCCGGTACCTCAGCCGACTGCAAAGGCAAGACGTCAAATCCACAGAAGACGCAGCTGAAGACAGCGGCAGGCAGCGCCACTCAGAAGCACCACCATTCCCAGGAGGAGAGTGAAGCAAAGAAGCTGCACTACTAGGTTGACCACTTTAACATCATAAATCTTTCCATCCTTTCTTCCACTACAACTCAACAGGTCTCTCTTCAATAGAACACTCCCTCCTCCAACCACTGCACATTCTGCTCCAAGCATTGCACCTCAGTACCGGCAGGTATCAGAGTTATGTATAAAATGTATTTCCAAAAATTTCATAAAACCTAATTTCAAAAGATTTTCTGCCATAAAATTACCACATGAAAGTTCAAAGATAATGCACTGTTACAGTATTACTTGCAATAGCTTTCCAAATCCACAAGGGAAGCATCATAGGTGAGTACCACAGGGCAAAGCTACCTATACATAGGATTTTGGAGGTGATTGAAAAAGTCAAGCTTCTGATGTATTTATTCAAGAGCATGACTTTTCAGCAACTGAATTTTTTCAGAGCAAACATAAATTAGGTCTCTAACCTCTGCAACCCCCTCCAGCAGTGCTGCAAGCAAGTGAGGAGCAGCAGAGCTGGGGGAGGCAAGCACAGCCATGCGCACCAATATAATATTGAGGACAGCTACGATAACACAGGTATAGGAACTGGAATTAGTGTGCACCATCAGCTATCACATGACTCATACATATGTATGACAAAAAAAAGTATATATAGAACAGCACACTGTGCACCAAAGAAGCATATGAAGGAGCAACACATCCAGACAGATCCATCCCCCCCCACACACACAGACACACACACCCACCACAACCCACCACTCCAGCATCACAGCAATATATGAAAAAACGAGAGAGAGAGAGAGAGATGGGGGGGAAGTGGCGCACCCAGCAGGTAGATCCAAAGTTAATATACCAACATGTTACAGAAGAACCTCCCCCAACCTAAACAAACTCAAACAGAACATCACCCAGAAACTCCGCAAGCAACTCTTTGAATGCAGCCAGGGTATCAGACTCCACCACAAAACTTAGAAGGCTGTTCCACAACTGAACACATTGTGCTCCAAAAAAAGAATCTCCTCTTGATGACTGTATTACAAGCCGGCATCAAAAGCTGATAGGAATGGCCTCGTATTCTTGCATCAGGAGCTCCAAAAAATACCCTCAAGGTCGGGGCCACCATCCAACCTGCAGATGATTCTCAAGTATTTAATAAGGTCCACCCTGAGAAATCTTTCTCATATAAAAAATAGGCCAAGTGGTTTCAGTCTGGAAAAGTAATCCAACTCAGCCAGACCATCCACACTCCTTGTCCATCTCCTCTGCACAGACTTGAGCAATCTCAAATCCCCAAGAAAACCCACATTTCACACTGACAAACAATAATCCATGAGAGGCCTGATATGCATCACAAAGAGGCACACCATGAAATGAGGACTACGGCAAATGGTGGATCTCAACAGGCTGTTGGCCAATCCTGAAGCCTTACCCAACACCTCTCTGACATGATGGTGGAATTTCAATTTTACATCAACCACCACACCAAGGTCCCTGTGGGATTGAACAGACTTTAATAATGGAATCCCACTCAAATAGTACAGAGCTAGCAGATTCTCATCCGTCCACTTGGCAAACCCACAAGCAAACCTCAACACCACACACTTCTCAGAGTTCAGCCTCAAGTTCCAAGATGAAGCAACTGCACTAACTCTGTCCAAATCCGACTGTAGACATGACACACCAGCAACTGCAGACTCCTTCACCCTCTTGTACTGAAGGTACAGCTTGTAGTTGTCAGCAAATGCCCTAAAAGAACACAGCACTCCAATTGTGATGTGATCACCGTAGATCATAAATAACACAGAGCCCAGCACAGAACCCTGCAGCACACCACTAACCACCTCTCTCCACTCACTACTACACCCACCAACAGCAACCCTCAAAGAACAACCAGCCAAGAACAGACAAATCCAGCCAAGCAAAACAGGCCCAACTCCCCCCTTCTCAGCTTGTGAATCAACACATCATGAGAAACCACATTGAATGCCTTTGAAAAATTGAGCAGCACAACATCCAAAACAAAGTTATCATCCACCCAGTCTGAAACATCCAAATAAGCCAAGAAAAGCTGATCCCCAGTAGACCAAAATTTCCGTTATACAAACTGGTGAGGGGAGAGAATCTCATTACTCTCAAGAAACTCACCCAGACTGGAAACAATAATCTTTTCCAAACTCTTGCAGCACACAGAGGTCAGACTGACAGGGCAGAAGTTCAGAGGATCACACCTTCACTTACCCTTGAAAAAAGGGATCACAATTGACTCAAGTCACAAGTCTGGAAGAACTCCACAAAGTCATGACCTTTGAAACAGAATTAACAAAGGCCCCAACAGTGCACCCACACAACTCTTCATAAGCTTTGGATGTAAGCCATTGGGCTCCATTGCCAACAAAGCCTCTAGAGCCAACAACATGCTAAGCACCATGAAAGATCTGATTGAGAGCTGGATTAGGGGCAGGAGGAGCATCAACAACAAAAATGGAAGCAAATGCATCAGCAAAAGTTTCACTCATGACCTGGGGGCAGTCAACATACTCATCACCAGCAGTGTGACAAGGACCCATTGGATAAACGACCCTTTTTATTGCGGAGGTATGAGTGAAAGAGCTTTGAACACTTGCAAAATTGATCCATGAGATGCTCCTCAAACAGAGCACTAATCTGGATGGCAAAGGTTCTATACTGATGATTCAAGGTGCTGAATATGCCCATTGCCAGTACAGAAGGAGGATTCCCTCTACTGAAGGAAGCTCTCACACCTTGAAGTCCTGCTAGGCAAGAAATCTGTCGCGCTTCAACGGTCAAGGTGAATGAACAGACCATGGCATGGACTGGGCTCCACTGTGTATACTGTAACATGTAGATCAACCAACCCCATCAAAATTGACGCCAGGTGCATAAAACAACTGTTGACTGACAAGTACATAAATTCCAACTGTCAATCAATATCAAACAGGGATCCTGCCTGATATGGCATCATAGTTTTCCCTATGCCAAAGATACCTTCCTCCCTGAATTAAGTCAACATCCTGCTCCAGTTCCATGTGGAAAAGATAGTCCCACACAACAGGAGAGTGCATACAACCAGGGAACGGGGAGAGCACCTCAACACTGCTCACCCTATCCAACTTTGATGTAAGGAAAAGGTCCAAAATGGAACCACCCGCCAGAAAAGTGCTCTCAGTCACCCACTGTGTCAAACCAACAGAGAGAAAACAGCCCAAAAAAGACATATCCACCGGGCGTACTTATACATCCAGAACATTATCAAAAGGCTAAGTCAAAGAGAGCAGGTTGAAGTCCCCCAAAATTACCACCTCACGGTCAGCGCAAAAGGTCAAGATCAGTTGGATGAGCCGAGAATTGCAAGCCTCATCATAAGATGGGGGATGGTAGACAGCCAACACCTAGACATCAACATCCAGCAAGTGAATGGCAGCAACATTATGGCACTCAAGGTTGTGTTCAACAAAACAAACCCCTCTCTTCACAAACAAGCCAACACCATGCTTGCAAACAGCGCTGTCAGTATCACCCCTTGCAACATCAAAACTTTCCAACAAAATGAAGGAACCAAAGCAGTGAGCCAAGTTTTGCCCACCGCTAGCAGAACCACGACTGCTAGCAGAACCACGACTGCTAGCAGAACCACGACCGCCAGCGACACCCCAACCACCAGCACCTCCACGACCGCCAACAGCGCGGCCAGTCGGAAAGCCACGGCCGACAGCACCACCATGAACACCAACACCGCGACCAGCAGCATCACCACGAAGATCCCTCCGCCTGCCATCACCACCAACAACAGCCCGGCCACCACGTCTATCGTCCCTCCGGCTGCCATTAACACCACCTCCCCGTGGAGAGCCCCGCAACACAGCGCTTCTAGCAAACAACTACTGAAACTGATGTTAGGTCAGGTCTCTCTGAACATGAAAATTTGAACTCATCAACATGCATCAACCCCTTTGCAGCATTCAGCAATGCATAACTCTGCTCATCATTCACAACACATGCTCTAAATAAGCCATTAGCATTTAGACCCTTCATGTTGCTCAGTTCAATCGTGCCCACATTCAGAACTCCACAGATCCTATCAAACCTTCTTTTCACCACCTCGGTATCACTTGATCCGAAACCTCTCAGAACAACATACCTTCTACGACGCTTCTGATCATCCAGCTCTCTCAGCTATGAACTCGCCACTCTACCATTCACCAAACTGGACACTCTCCTCAATTATACCCATCATGTCTTCTGCAGATACGCCGCCACTGACTCCACCACACACAACAGCAGACCAAGCCACCATCTCCTCAATCATCTCCTCCAACTCCTCCACAGACCGCCTAGCACCTCTCATGACAGCAGAAACACCTCCCGCAGCAGACATTGAATCCAACCTCTCAGAAACTTCAGACAGCCTCCTAGTGATTGATCCCGTAGCAGCAAGCAGCTAATCAAATGCTGACAGAAGATCAGACTTACTTCCACCACCAGCACCAGACACCAACCCGGATTCACTCACAGCATTCCCTCCCTCTCTACACACACAGTCAATGACGACCCTGTCAATCCCAACACATGCCAGATCTGCATGAAACTTACATCCACACAAGAAACATCTAATCGAGACACCACCAACGATCCGGTCACAGAAGGAACAGTGCGCACCAACACCAGAACCATCGGAGTGAACAGAGGCGCCCCCAACACTGACACGCCTAGATGCCCCAGCCCCCCCAGCACCTGCAACCCCCCCACACCAGCACGGCAGGTGCTACCAGACAACTGCAAAGGCAAGCAATGCAGATCTTTGTCATCTTCCGCAGCATTCAGCAATGCAATGAGAGAGAAGACAGGCAACACCGCCCCATCATCCGTCTCGGAGCCACCACCGTCACCACATGCAGCACCAGGTGAGTCAGGAGGAAGTTCTTCATCCTGTTCTGACTGTTCAGTATCTGACACTTCAGCTTCTGCACCATACTGGATGCGAGAGCTGTCCATCATGTAAGCGATGGCGAAATGCCCACCCAAGCTGTTCAAGTGGCAAGGTCATGGAGCCTGCCAAACCAACACCAACTCCGCACACACCAACCTGGGTTATGACCACTGGGAGATCGGAAGAGCGTCGTGTAGGCTATAGAATAAAACCGGGTACCTCGGGCGTGCCGCTCTCTGGCTGGCACCCCGTTACAGGCTTTTCCACCCCTGGGTATCTGTCGGGCTGTGCCACAGCACCCGTACTGGCTTCACTGCCTAAAATAGCCACCCCTCTCCAGGGTGTCCTCTGGGTTCAATTCCGGGTCTGGCAAACACAGAGCAGTGCCGGCACACAGGTCTCCCACTTCCAGGCCACATCACAGACTGGGCGACACCCACCCCAGGACCTTGGATAGTGGAGGATTCACCTTGGCGCTCTCTCACCCTTTATACCGACTGGAGACGGTTCCTGATCAGCTAGG
>SDVV010019261.1:0-13573 GCA_016164225.1 Gammarus roeselii | reverse complement strand
ATACATATATTGAACGGGTTCTATGGTTTCAATGGCTCTCCCATCAATGCCTTAAATGGATTGATCCAGTTGGGGAATTCTAGCAGTAGAGCGCTCTCAGCCTTTCTCGAGCCCCTCACCAGCGCCAGGCACTAAACTTACGGTCAAAAAGGCATCATGCGAATTGTGTGTTCATTTCATCACGAAAAATGTTCTTCTGGCTGAGTGGTTGCCTGAACAACTTCGCCCCCCCCCCCTCACTCCACTCATCTCGAACCATTTAGTATGAGTGTTGGGAGGGGTTTCCTACAGTCATATACGGCAAGAATACCCTTGTACTGCAACATTGATTTGAAATCCCATTAAAAATGAAATGTTGAACCTTATATTCTTAGTCCAACGAGTATAGGTGTCCGGGATATTATTTAGAAGCTTATCGATTAATATAATCGAAGGAAAGGGGTTTGATGTGAGAAATCAGAACAAGGATATCAGTTTAATGAAGGAAAAATTCAATCTTAAATGAAATGCATGATACGTTTTTTGAACAGATGGGATCATTTGAACATTTTGAGCCCTGGGAACAGATGGGATCATTTGAACAGGTTGAGTCTTTTGAACAGATGGGATCATTTGAACCGTTTGTTCCTTTGAACAGATGGGATCATTTGAACATGTCGAGTCCTTTGAACAGATAGGATCATTTGAACAGGACGAGTCCTTTGACAGGTTAAGTCCTCAAAACAGGCTTGGTAATTTGAACATGGTAGGTCTTCTCAACAGGTTGAGTTGATTTAACAGGTTGGGTCGTTTGAACAGGTTGGGTCATTTGAACAGAACGTGGTATTTGAACAGGTTAGGTCCTTCAGCATTTTGGGTCCTGTGAACAGGCTGCGTCCATTAAACAGGTTGAGCCCTTTCGACAGGTTGGATTCTTTGAACAGGCTCTGGGCTTTGAACATGCTGGGTCCTTTGAACAGGTTGGGTTCTGTGAACAAATTGGGTCCTTCAAGCAGGTTTGTTTCTTTGAACAGATTGGATCTTGTTAACAGGTTGGATGTGTTGAACGTGTTGGGTCATAAGAACATTTTTTACAAGTTGAATTTTTGAGCAGATTTGGTCTTCCCAACTAAAATTGCTACTTTGTAAATGTAGTAGCATATATTCATTACAGATCAAGGTATAATCTCCTCCCACAATTACTACTCTGTATATGTAGTAGTATATACATTACAGATATAGATATAACATCCTTTAACAATACCCATCAACTATTGATTTATAAATTGCTAATTATTTAGAAAGTACATTAAAATATGATCAAAATTTTGTCATTTAACAAGCACACGCACCTATCGTCTGTAGCTATCGTCTGCAGCTATCGTCTGCTGCTATCGCCTGGAGCTATCGTCTGCAGCAATCGTCTGCAGCTATCGTCTGCAGCTATCGCATGCAGCTATCAGCTGCAGCTATCGTCTGCAGCTATCGCATGCAGCTATCAGCTGCAGCTATCGTCTGCAGCTATCGCATGCAGCTATCAGCTGCAGCTATCGTCTGCAGCTATCACATGCAGCTATCAGCTGCAGCTATCGTCTGCAGCTATCGTCTGCAGCTATCATCTGCAGCTATCGTCTGCAGCTATCGTCTGCAGCTATCGTCTGCAGCTATCGTCGGCTGCTATCGTCTGCAGCTATCGTCTGCAGCTATCGTCGGCTGCTATCGCATGCAGCTATCATCTGCAGCTATCGTCTGCAGCTATCGTCTGTAGCTATCGTCTGCAGCTACCGTCTGCAGCTTTCGTCTGCAGCTATCGTCTGCAGCTATCGTCGGCTGCTATCGCATGCAGCTATCATCTGCAGCTATCGTCTGCAGCTATCATCTGCAGCTATCGTCTGCAGCTATCGTCGGCTGCTATCGCATGCAGCTATCATCTGCAGCTATCGTCTGCAGCTATCGTCTGCAGCTTTCGTCTGCAGCTATCGTCTGCAGCAATCGTCTGCAGCTATCGTCAGCAGCTATCGTCGGCTGCTATCGCATGCAGCTATCATCTGCAGCTATCGTCTGCATCTATCGTCTGCAGCTATCGTCTGCAGCTATCGTCAGCAGCAATCTTCTGCAGCTATCGTCTGCAGCTATCGTCTGCAGCTATCATCTGCAGCTATCGTCTGCAGCTATTGTCTGTAGCTATCGTCTGCAGCTATCGTCTGCAGCTTTAGTCTGCAGCTATCGTCTGCAGCTATCGTCGGCTGCTATCGCATGCAGCTATCATCTGCAGCTATCGTCTGCAGCTATCGTCTGCAGCTATCGTCTGCAGCTATCGTCAGCAGCAATCTTCTGCAGCTATCGTCAGCTGCAATCGTCTGCAGCAATCGTCTGCAGCTATCGTCAGCAGCAATCTTCTGCAGCTATCGTCAGCAGCAATCGTCTGCAGCAATCGTCTGCAGCTATCGTCAGCAGTAATCTTCTGCAGCTATCGTCTGCAGCTATCGTCAGCAGCAAACGTCTGCAGCAATCGTCTGCAGCTATCGTCAGCAGTAATCTTCTGCAGCAATCGTCTGCAGCTATCGTCAGCAGCAATCGTCTGCAGCAATCGTCTGCAGCTATCGTCAGCAGTAATCTTCTGCAGCAATCGTCTGCAGCAATCGTCTGCAGCTATCGTCTGCAGCTATCGTCTGCATCTTTCGTCTGCAGCTATCGTCTGCAGCTATCGTCTGCAGCTATCGTCTGCAGCTATCGTCTGCAGCTATCGTCTGCAGCTATCGTCTGCAGCTTTCGTCTGCAGCTATCGTCTGCAGCTATCGTCTGCAGCTTTCGTCTGCAGCTATCGTCTGCAGCTATCGTCTGCAGCTATCGTCTGCAGCTTTCGTCTGCAGCTTTCGTCTGCAGCTATCGTCTGCAGCTATCGTCTGCAGCTTTCGTCTGCAGCTATCGTCCGCAGCTATCGTCTGCAGCTATCGTCTTGCAATAATCAGCTCATCTGCGCACTTTTAACATTGATATAAGCTATACAACTCGCACGTTTAAAGGGCTGCTCAAAAGTCGTTGAGTTTATTGTACCGTAGAGGTACTAATATAAAATGGAATCACCATGACCATGCACAAAAGAAACACCAGTGCGAATATTTGCAATATAAGTGCACAACATTTGCATGTCATGGTACTTTTTTGAATTATGAACATACCTCTACTAATATTTAAATTTTACTACGCGAGAAGTTTAATTTAAACAGTGAACTTTTGTTTATTTGTTGCCTAGCAACGCACTGGCATAAGATACGCGAAATCAAATCTTCTCACCACTTTTCTTCTTGTTTTGCCTTTCCTAATTTTGGTTTCCTGACGATCTTTGCCATTCCCATTGTTCCTTTCACGAAAAAATACCGGAGATCTTGGCATTACCATTCCTGGTCAGAAGGCAAAAACAATCTCAGTCAAACGAATTCCATCTTAGGCAAGGGAGGTTCCTCGAGCTGGACTTAAGATGCAAGGCATCGCTGTCATCATTTTCAGACGGATGGTAGAATAGAGTTTAAAAGTACACACACGCATTCCTTTTTATCCTTTTTCCCCGAACGCACTCCTCGATCCAAGGCTTTGGTGTTTTCTTTCCTACATCGCTCTTAAAAATAGAGGGTCCCCCGCAACGTTTAATGATTTTTCTCCTACTCCTTTCGGGTCGGTAATGGTATCCTGTAGGACTCCGCAACGGCACCAAAAGGACCCGATGTGGGGACTGCAATCTCCATCCTTGTCTGAAGACCCTGGACTTTGAGCCCGGCTTCCTCGTGAAGGACCTTTGTTTGGTAATGGCCAGATAAGACGCCATACACTTGACGAGGTCTAAGAGCCACGACCCGCATATCAAGTAGTCGGGGTCGTTCTGCTTACTTGAGACGAGCACAGCTTCAGCGAGCCACAATTACGACAAGGAGGCAACTGTTCTGGAGGGAGCGACAACAATACGGACATAGGGCCACATCTTTAGGACAAGTTGAGGCAAGGAGGCAACTGTTCTGCAGGGAGCGACAACAATACGGACATAGGGCCACATCTTTAGGACAAGTTGAGGCAAGGAGGCAACTGTTCTGCAGGGAGCGACAACAATACGGACAAAGGGCCACATCTCCAGGGCAAGTTGAGGCAAGGGGGCAACTGTTCTGCGGGGAGCGACAACAATACGGACAAAGAACCACATCTTCAGGACAAGTTGCGGCAAGGAGCCGACTGTTCTGCAGGGAGAGACAACAATACGGACAAAGGGCCACATCTCCAGGACAAGTTGCGGCAGGGAGGCAACTGTTCTGCAGGGAACGACAACAATACGGACAAAGGGCCACTTCTTCCGGACAAGTTGCGGCAAGGAGGCAACTGTTCTGCAGGGAGAGACAACAATACGGACAAAGGGCCACATCTCCAGGACAAGTTGCGGCAAGGAGGCAACTGTTCTGCAGGGAGAGACAACAATACGGACAAAGGGCCACATCTTCAGGACAAGTTGCGGCAAGGAGGCAACTGTTCTACAGGGAGCGACAACAATACGGACAAAGGGCCACCTCTTCAGAATTCAGGACAAGTAGAGGCAACTAGGCAACTGTTCTTCTGAAAATGACAACAATATTGTTTGAATACATACTCATTTGGGAGACGAACATCAAAGAGATTTAAGCATGATTGTTTCAAACTTGATCCATAAATTGTTGTCGTGTTTTTCAATCTTGTTCTGTCTATACTTGTTTTTCTTTACGATATTCTTGATGTATTATTAGGAATATTTTTTTACTTGATTTCTGCTCTAACCGTATTGAGCCGTCGAGTGCATCAATGAATATAATAATATATATTATTATTATTGCTTTTACTATCATTATATCTTAAGGCCAAGGGCGAGTACAGGCAATGAGACAACAGCTCTTCGTGGTGCAAAAAGTATATATACGGAGCCCCTTGTGGAGATCATAACAGGTCTGCAGTTAAAGAGATCCTCATTAACCAGGAGGAGGCAACTGTTCTTCAGAGAAAAAAAAACATATATGGACAGAGGACCTTCTTAAGGATGTAGGGCAAGTGCAGCATCGGTAAGCTCAAAATAAAACAAGGAAGCAACTTCTCATCTTAGCAGTGCAAGAAGTAATGGACAAAGGACCGTTGGAATTACGACAAGGAGGACCGTTTGAATGACGACAAGAAGGACCGTCTGAATCACGACAAGGAGGACCGTTTAAATTACGACAATGAGGACCGTTTGAATTACGACAAGGAGGACCGTTTAAATTACGACAATGAGGACCGTTTGAATTACGACAAGGAGGACCGTTTCAATCACGACAATGAGGACCGTTTGAATTACGACAAGGAGAACCGTTTGAATGACGACAAGGAGGACCGTTTGAATTACGACAAAGAGGACCGTCTGAATTACACCAAGAAGGACTGTTTGAATCACGACAAGGAGGACCGTTTAAATTACGACAATGAGGACTGTTTGAATTACGACAAGGAAGACCGTTTGAATCACGACAATGAGGACCGTTTGAATTACGACAAGTAGGACCGTTTGAATTACGACAAGGAGGACCGTTTGAATCACGACAAGGAGGACCGTTTAAATTACGACAAGGAGGACCGTTGAATTACGGCAAGGAGGACCGTTTGAATCACGACAATGAGGACTGTTGGAATTACGACAAGGAGGACCGTTTGAATTACGACAAGGAGGACCGTTTGAATCACGACAAGGAGGACCGTTTGAATTACGACATGGAGGACTGTTTGAATTACGACAAGGAGGACCGTTTGAATCACGACAATAAGGACCGTTTTAATTACGACAAGGAGGACCGTTTGAATTACGACAAGGTGGACCGTTGAATCACGACAAGGACAGCCGTTTTAATTACGAGAAGGAGGACCGTTTGAATCACGACAATGAGGACCGTTTGAATTACGACATTGAGGACCGTTTGAATTACGACAAGAAGGACCGTTTGAATCATGACAAGGAGGACCGTTTGAATCACGACGAGGAGGACCGTTTGAATTACGACAAGGAGGACCGTTTGAATCGCGACAATGAGGACCGTTTGAACTACGACAAGGAGGACCATTTGAATTACGACAAGGAGGACCGTTTGAATCACGACAGGGACGACCGTTTAAATTACGACATGGAGGAACGTTTGAATTACGACAAGGAGGACCGTTTGAATCACGACAGTGAGGACCGTTTGAATTACGACAAGGAGGACCGTTTGAATTACGACAAGGAGGACCGTTTGAATCACGACAATGAGGACCGTTTGAATAACGACAAGAAAGAATGTTTGAATTACGACAAGGAGGACCGTTTGAATTACGACGAGGAGGACCGTTTGAATCACGACAAGGAGGACCGTTTAAACTACGACAAGGAGAACCGTTTGAATTACGACAAGGAGGACCGTTTGAATCACGACAATGAGGACCGTTTGAATTACGACAAGGAAGACCGTTTGAATTACGACGAGGAAGACCGTTTGAATCACGACAAGGACAACCGTTTCAATTACGAGACGGAGGACCGTTTGAATTAAGACAAGGAGGACCGTTTGAATCATGACAATGAGGACCGTTTGAATCACAACAAGGAGGACCGTTTATATTACGACAAGAAGGACCGTTTGAATTACGACAAGGTGGACCGTTTGAATCACGACAAGGAGGACCGTTTGAATCACAACAAGGAGGACCATTTGAATCATGACAAGAAGGACCGTTTGAATCACGACAGGGAGGACCGTTCGAATCACGACAAGGAGGACCGTTTGAATCACGACAAGGAGGACCGTTTGAATCACGTCAAGGAGGAGCGTTTGAATCACGACAAGGAGGACCGTTTGGATAACGACAAGGAGGACCGTTTGAATCACGACAATGAGGACAGTTAAAACTACGATAAGGAGGACCATTTGAGTTACGACAAGGAGGACCGTCTGAATTATGACAAGAAGGACCATTTGAATCTCGACAAGGAGGACCGTTTGAATTACGACAAGGAGGACCGTTTGAATTACGATAAGGAGGACCGTTCGAAATACAACAAGGAGGACCGTTTGAATTATGACAAGGAGGACAATTTGAATTACGACAAGGAAGACCGTTAAAATTACGACTAGGAGGACCGTTTGAATAACGACAAGGAGGACCGTTTGAATTACGACAAGGAGGACAGTTTGAATAACGATAAGCAGGACAATTTGAATTACGACAAGGAGGACCGTTTGAATCGCGACAAGAAGGACCGTTTAAATTACGACAAGGAGGACCGCTTGAATTACGACAGGGAGGACCGTTTGAATCACGACAATGGGGACCGTTTGTATGACGACAAGGAGGGCCGTTTGAATCACGACAAGGAGGACCGGTTGAATCACGACAAGGAGGACAGTTTGAATCACAAAAAGGAGAACCGTTTGAATCACGACAAGGAGGACCGTTTGATTCACGACATGATCGTGAATCAAATCGATAACATTAGTAAATGTGAACGAAGAACGAATGACGAGAAAAGCCGACTGTTAAACTGAGTAGCAAAATTAGACCATACAAAGTATCGATGGCAAATAGTTAGGTTTGGTAACTTCTATCAGGAAACTAACAATGGGTTCTTTCCCATTAATTGACGATATAATTTTTACTTTTATTACGGCAAAATGTCTCCCGTGGGGTGCCGATGACTGCATGAAATCTGATTTTAATTATTTGTAAGAAATTCGGTGTCATTAATTCGGTGTAAATAATTCGGTGTAATTAATTCGTGTAATATTTGGTGTAAATAATTCGGTGTAATTAATTCGTGTAATTAATTCGGTGTAATTAATTCGGTGTTTTTAATTCGGTGTAATTAGTTTGGTGTGAATAATTTGGTGCAATTAATTCGGTGTAATTAATTTGGTGTAATTAATTCGGTGTAATTATACGGCGGAAAATGATCGCATGAGGTGTTAGTTAACTTTACATTTGTGAGAAAATTATTGTTCTGTCACTACTTCACACAAGCAATTAACCTGCTCGTCAGGACGCAAATAAAAAAGGACACAATCAAAAAAGAACAAACGTAAAAAAACAATCTGATCTCCATACACAAAAAATAATAATCGGTAGTCGCTTAAATGGTTTGCGATACAAGAACTTTATGGCAAACAGATCGCTTTAACAATTTCTAGTAAAGGGAATTTATGGGAAACAGATAAAGTCCATTATCGATTGGCAGTAAGATGTACAGTAGGGATACAAATTCGTTACAAGACGTACAGTAGGGATACAAATTCGTTACAAGACGTACAGTAGGGATACAAATTCGTTGCAAGACGTACAGTAGGGATACAAATTCGTTACAAGACGTACAGTAGGGATACAAATTCGTTACAAGACGTACAGTAGGGATACAAATTCGTTACAAGACGTACAGTAGGGATACAAATTCGTTACAAGACGTACAGTATGTATGTATAGACATACAGCCGTTTCCCCCTAGTTAGGGGGGTGACTAAGCTAGGCAGACACAGAGGGGGGAGGCGCCAAATCTCCCCGCCACAAGACCGCCATGTCCCTGCCGAGGCTCGAACTCTCGACATGCAGCACCAGAGGCTGACACTGCAGTCGGATACGCTAACCACTCGGCCACGGCGGCCTCAAGACGTACAGTAGGGATACAAATTCGTTACAAGACGTACAGTAGGGATACGAATTCGTTACAAGACGTACAGTAGGGATACAAATTCGTTACAAGACGTACAGTAGGGATACAAATTCGTTATAAGACGTACAGTAGGGATACAAATTCGTTATAAGACGTACAGTAGACAAATTCGTTACAAGACGTACAGTAGGGATACAAATTCGTTACAAAACGTACAGTAGGGATACAAATTCGTTACAAGACGTACAGCAGGGATACAAATTCGTTACAAGACGTACAGTAGGGATACAAATTCGCTACAAGACGTACAGCAGGGATACAAATTCGTTACAAGACGTACAATAGTGGTACAAATTCGTTACAAGACGTACAGTAGTGATACAAAATTCGTTACTGGACGTACAGTAGTGGTACAAATTCGTTACATGACGTACAGTAGTGGTACAAATTCGATACAAGACGCACAGTAGTCGTCTCGTTCCACTTGTGGAACAAACCAATGAAAGGATTATAAAATGTTTTTTGCTAAGAAACATTCCTAGTTTAAGTAAGCTAAATAAAAATGATGCAACTTTGAAGCTGTATGAAAGGAAAGAAACATTAATTTTGTCCGCTGCAATTGCTTTTCCGAAAATAACATAGTATCATATTATAACCGGAAACAAATCATGAATATTTTCGTCTGGATTCTAAAACACATTCATTCAGGATTGTATAAAATTGTAAAGGATTTAAACAATTTGAGTATTATAAAACTGTTCCATCAACTACACTGAACTAAAAGTGTAGGAGATATGAACGTTCAAGTGAATACTCCTCTTCTTCAGTTGAAGAGCGTATTTAAAAATCAAATTCAACATATTTTGAAGCTCCCATCCGCATAACAAATGTACTTCCACTGTAAAGCTCGCATAAATGTAAAGGTTTCAGCTTGAAATTTGTAACGGAACAGTTTTCTTTAGTAACAAAGCGCAGCCATAATGACTGCGGTAATGTTCATCCGGAATTTTTTCAATATGAATGATACTGGAGGGAAAAGTAAGTAAGGCGAATAAAATGATAAATAAAAGACGTAAGCAATATTTCTATCAACTTTTTTAGTTGCACTGAAATCATGAACAAAATTCGTCAGAGAGGAAACGACTTGCATCCTATTAGTGTAACATTATGTGATTGTTTGAAAATTCTGTTACTTTTGCTTAGTGGTACAACAACATTGTACCAGCCTTGCAATTACCCTGATTCACTATTGCAACAATATGGGTCGGTATTGGAAAAGAAATAAACAATATTGCAACAACATTGATTCAATATTGGAGCAGCATTGAGCCAGTTTTGCAACAAAACTAAACCAGTATTGCCATAACATTGGGCCAGGTTGACAACAGAAATAAACCAGTATAGCAACAACATTATGTCAGTATTGCTACAACATTGGGAAGGTATTGTAACAACAATAGGTCTGTAGTGCAAGAGCATTGGATCAGTATTGCAACAACATTGGGACAGTATTGCAACAACATTGGGCCTGTCGTGCAAGAACATTGGGCTACTATTGCAACATCAATAGGCCAGGGTTGCAATTTCACTGTGACAGAATTTAAACAACATTTGACCAGAATTGCAACGAAATTGAAGCAGTATTGCAACAACATTTGTTGTGAATACCAACAGCATTAGGCAATAATCGCAGCGAAATCGGACCGTTACTACAACAACGTTGGGCCAGTATTGCAACAACTTTGAGTCTGTACTGCGACAACATTGGGCCAGTAGTGCAACAATATTTGGTCTATAAAGCAACAACACTGGGTCAGTATTGCAACAATATTAGGCAATCATTGCACCCAAATTGATTTGGTATTGCAACGACAATAGATCCGTTCGGAACAACACTGGGACACCACTGAGAAACAACAATAAACATATTGCAACGACGTTTAGCTAAGCTGAAAGACCTTTTGTAATTCAGTGTTATTGTGATATAATAAAAAGATCTACAATTGTTTTCCCTCCATTTTTTTCATGTATCTCTATTCAATAACTTTCAAACGGTGCAACAAATTTTGAACCTAAATAAAACAACTCTAAAACTAAGTTTTTCTCCGTAATAATTACGGAAATGCTCATAGTTATGGAAATGATCATAATTATGGTAATATTCATAATAACGAAAATGCTCATAACTATGGAAATGCTCATAGGTCGCTACTAAACCGACTCACTTTCTCCAAAGACAGCTGAAGTAATCAGGAAAGGCCTACATTTGGAGAGGTTAACCTCACTCATTCCAAAGACGACGGCACTCATCTGAAGTGGCCTACAATAAGAAAGGTTAGCCTCACTCACTCACCCAGAAGAAGGCTGAACTCATCAGGAGAGACTCCGCTTTACGATGTCGATAAGAGGTTTTCAAGAGAATATTTACCACGTTTGGGCGTCATTACCAGCAAAGAGGAAAATGGGTAAAAGGAGGGGACGTGAGGGGGAAGAGTAAGGACTCTGGGTATATGAACTACAATTATGATTGGAATAATAGGCGCAAGATGGAACCGTTGGAACACTAAGTATGTTTCATTTGTAATAAGTACAGTGATAGACATAATAACAGAACTATATTTATTGTTAGAGTGTAAACTTTTTGTTTCTATTTCCTTCACTTCTTTTGTACATCTTGTTCTTTTGAGAG
Source organism: Gammarus roeselii (assembly GCA_016164225.1). NCBI lineage: Eukaryota > Metazoa > Arthropoda > Malacostraca > Amphipoda > Gammaridae > Gammarus > Gammarus roeselii. The sequence continues at coordinate 2,228 of SDVV010019261.1, read as the reverse complement.
CACTGCTGATGTACTGATTAATAGCACGACACATTTATTTTGATTTATTGATTGATGTTTTTTAATACTGACGCTCTTATATTCATCATAAAAACATGTTTTTTTTCAAGTTAATCGTCCAATTACAAAGAGTTTTTTGAAGTTTTTTACTAAAAAAATATGCTATTTAGAAATGGGGCAGACCATCCAACGAAGAAACACTGATACTTGACTTTGTAGACAGTGACAACGGTAGGCTCATTTGCCAGCCACTAACCAGTGTGCTTACAGGGTAGGCTTATTAGACAGACACAGACTACAGTGTGCTTACCGGGGTAGGCTCATTTGCCAAACACTGACAACAGTGTATTCACGTGGTAGGCTCATTTGTCAGACAGTGACAGCAGTGTGTTCACGGGGCAGGCTCATTTGATATGGTGATTACCAACACTCAGATTTTGTGTGCAGGAAGAATTAAGCCCAGAATTGGAAGAGAGCCTCACAACTATAACTCTGAATTGAATGCTATACCCGAATCTGTGTACCGTACCTTCCATTGCCAACAATTTGAATTAACGTAAAAATCTACGTTTTGACGAACACTTTGGATGCCGGTGGGTAAGAAGTTTTCTAAAGAGTTCTGTTTTAATTTCTAAACGTCATCACATTAACGACGTTTTCCTGTGATCATCGGGAGAAATTACGTTATTTCGTCATATTAACGGTGATCGCCGGCGGCCTCGAATTCAATCTTTTTCCTCCTCACAGGTCTCGATCACGAGTACCTCAGCCTCACAGGTCTCGACCGCTCATCCCTCAGCCTCACAGATCTCGATCCCTCACCTCTCAGCCTCACTGGTCTCGATCCCTCATCCCTCAGCCTCACTGGTCTCGATCGCTTTATTATGATCAGCCTCCGCTAGTAGATTTATAAGTCACAATGTCTACCCAGACATTACAGTAAAGTGTAAATTTTTCCCACTTCCCGAGAAGCAGTGTGGGCCTGTTAACCCTAGCTTAAGCTACACGATGAAATCCCTTGCCATGTATATTTTCTATTCCCCTTTAAAGTGTTTCTTTTAGCAAACGACAGTTGGTCTCCATATTGCTTTACATGACCAGGAAACGTTGACAAGTGTAAGTCATTTGGTCATCCAGTTAAAATCGACGAATCAGCATGTGTGGCCGGGACCCTATAACAAAGAGGGGCCGTGTTTCACTCTCATAGCCCAGAATTATCTTACATTGTAACAAGGATGGGAGGAGCCAATAAAACTCGGTAATGGCCAAAATTGTTGGGTGCCAATGAGGTCCAAGGATTTGGGATAACACGCCCCTCCGATCATTTCATACACATAGAAAGCAAGGCTCTCCCATAATTTTTTGAGGAGTCGAGGGGTAAATTGAATGGACCTCACACTTCATAACAGAACAGCTTGGGAGGGGGGTGGGTTTTCTTTTATTTTTTGTTTTCCTCTCTTTTTACTTAACTTGTTCGGTTCAGTTTGATTATCTACTCAATACTTTTTGTTCCGTTGAGTCTAATTATATCACAATCATTAATCATGTCTGCTTGAGAATTATCCTGGCGTCCGTTATTTTGTTCTTATTTCAAAATAATATGCTACAAATCACTTGTTAACATTGAACCTGCACCACCTTTGAAGTATTTTAACAACAGTAAATAAAATAATATAGCAGCTCATCCCTCAGCCTCACTGGTCTCGATCGCTCATCCCTCAGCCTCACTTGTCTCGATCGCTCATCCCTCAGCCTCACTGGTCTCGATTGCTCATCCCTCAGCCTCATTGGTCTCGATCGCTCATCCCTCAGCCTCACTGGTCTCGATTGCTCATCCCTCAGCCTCATTGGTCTCAATCGCTCATCCCCAGCCTCACTGGTCTCGATCGCTCATCCCTCAGCCTCACTGGTCTCCATCGCTCATCCCCAGCCTCACTGGTCTCGATCGCTCATCTCTCAGCCTCACTGGTCTTGATTGCTCATCCCTCAGCCTCACTGGTCTCGATCACGAGTCCTTCAGAATGTGAGATCTGTACTCTGGCATAATGGCATCAAGTTACAAATTAAAGAGGATATTTTTTACATTATTCGCTCATCCCTCAGCCTCACTGGTCTTCATCGCTCATCCCTCAGCCTCACTGGTCTCGATCGCTCATCCCCAGCCTCACTGGTCTCGATCGCTCATCCTTCAGCCTCACTGGTCTCGATCGCTCATCCCCAGCCTCACT
>SDVV010019260.1:0-13573 GCA_016164225.1 Gammarus roeselii | reverse complement strand
TATATAGTTGTATTATTTTTGTGTCTGGTATTCACGATCATTTAAAAGATTCAAAGTGTTTTTTCAACAAAGTTGAAAATGCAAAGTCTACACATTACAATATCAAAGGACAGTATGTTACTGAAGAAAATATAAATAGCTCGCTCTTGTGTCGAACAACAAGAGTTCTTCTATCACATCTCGTCCTTGACAACTAATCTCGACTTTTTTTCTCCCTTCCATAACCATCCAAACTCCCCCCTCCAGATGTCGCCAGTGCTCCCCAAGGTTGACTCCTTTAGTGCATCGAGACATCAGTCGGTATCTTCTTCCAGGGACCGATTCCTGTCGGTAAGGTCACAGTAATCCTGTTCCCTGGGACCCTGGCTAGAGGCCACTTTCACATCTCTAGAGGCGGAGTAAACCAGTGAACAGCTCACGCGTTTACGGGCCTTACCAGTTGGTGTGATGATAATACACCAACAGCAAAAATGGCGTGGACCGAGAAGGGGCTGTACACACTATATGTAGTGTTAACAGGAGGAAAATAAGGAGCACACATCCTAGGAAGTGTCTACTGAAAGAAAAAGAACCACACAATCGCCTTGTAGTGTTTACTACAAGGAACCAAATTACTCACACGTTGGGTAGTGTTTATTAGAAGTAATAGGACTGCACACACGATGTGTATTGTGTACTTTAAGAACATTAAGACTGCACACAAGCTTGATAGTATTTTCTATAAGAATATACGAACTGCACACACACCATGTAGTGAGAACTTGATGGAAATACAGTCTACACGCATGCTATGTTGTGTGAACTTGAAGGAAATAGAGACTGCGCACACGCTGTTGTGTGTATGAACGAATGAGAGGTGAGAGGAAGGGAAGCGTTGCACAGGAAAAATGATAGGAAACGTCTATGGTGGAAACAGAAAGACGGAAGGAGTCCCGTTGTGGCCTCTCTGTGAGCTCACTAAATAACGAATAAAAACAAGTTATTTGATACAAGGTCAGGCCTCTGTTCCGCGTCCATGTAAATATTCAGGTATACAATAGCTGAGCCAAACCAGTAAACCAGCACCGCCTTTCACCCAATCAGAAGGCCCATGTGCGACCACCATTCAAAGTCATTGTAGAGAAAGACTTCATCTCTGCTCCCAATTCCCTGCACGTGTAGGCGTTATTTTGATTATTGGCCAATAAATAGCATCTAAATACGTAATGAAAGTTCCATGGACAGAAACTACTCGTCTACATTGGCCAAAATAATGGAAGGATGTAACGAAGATACACTGCACGACACCAACGCTTCTGATACCTGGTCTAGTTTTTTTTTATAGAACAATAATGCTTTTTCCGGTAACTTTGGTGGTTCAAACACGAATATATTGTTTGGAAAAAACGTGCAGATTTCCTCCAAGAAGCGAATTTGAAAACAACTGATGGTCCGCACAGTAAACGGCAGGCACGACCCTGTGTTCTGCAGAGGAACTTACGATGACTCACGTTGTGGCTCCGGTGGAAATAAGCCCATAATCTTAATCTTAAATGCACATGCCACATTATTGATAAATTCCTAATTTCAATGTCGCATAACACTGTTCCTTGTCGCTTGCTACAGAAACGTAGGAGTCGCGACAGCAGACATGATCCAGAATATGTAATGTCACTATGAAGCAGGTGGGGGGGGGGGCTAATTGGTCCAACTGCCCGGGCTAGTACAACTTGGTCTATGTCTTCTCACATTTACAACCTCCACGCACAGGGGCGCACATGAACCCCTCCCCTCCTACAATCCCCTTCATCTTGGATAATGCGCCGTTTGGACGCATTTAGTCTCCTAGTTACTCGTTCTGCGAGTGATTGGTGTTGGGAGAGCTGCAACTTTACGCTCTTGGTGATTTCTGTCACAGGCTGCCGTGTACTCAACGCGCATACTGGAGTATATCCTGTACGTGCGCAGGCCATAAGGAGCAAAAATGATCTGCTGATCTTTTTCCTAACTACTAGTTGAAAGAATACGGCTGTTTGACACCTTTTCAGTTAAGTCATCTAAAAATCCTAGGGTATTGTAACCGCAGCTGCGTTCTATCATTTATTGATAAATTCCTTTGTCAAGTAAACTTCTCGTTGTTTAAATCGAGTGACACACTCAATTATAAATATAATGCACTACACGCACCTTGACCACCCATTATCTTTAATCACCATCATTTAATCTTATTCCTGGTCATCATCACCGTCCCCTCGTATCATTGATCTTGTCCACCATCATAGAGTAAAGTAGCAGCGTTCAAGATGACGAATTAAACATGACAGTGCAGTTGACGGATCACGTGCTCGGCGCTGTATCCCCACTCCGTGCGGGTACGGAAAAACGATGAGATAATGACGATATTCAGCCATACCCTGGCTTCAACTCGTTAATATCACACAGTTTCACACGCAAGACCAAGAAATGACTGCGCATGAGCATCTGATCGTGAATGCATGGAAAAGAGTGGACACTATTTGAGCATTTGAAAAAATATAGTATATTTTTCGATTCGAGGATCCCTCCGTGAGCGCGATGCGGTGTACAACATGGCCTTCGCCACTCGTTTGTGATGGCTACACATTCTATAACACTTACTTACAAAGCAGCTAATTGTGTACACTCACAGCCATTTATAACAACTTAGGGTGCATAAAGCTGGTATACTGTAACAATGCTTAGTCACTCCTTTCAGTTTCACTACTCTTCGACTAGCTATTCATTTCTTAATAGCTCACATTGAAGAGGAAGAATATTATTATTGTAGTCGCTTGTTACAGAAGATTCATCAAGCGTGAGCGGGTGGGAGCTTACGAAAGCTAGCGCTCGAACCACGCAGGAGAGAAGTCACTTAATTAAGCGAAAGTGAGCAGGGTCTAGACGGGGGAGCTTACGGGAGGTGCCCGAGCCCCGATGGAGATGAGCCCATTAATTTACCCCACTAAGCGCAAGTGAGCAGGGTCTAGACGGGGGAGTTTACGGGAGGTACCCGAGCCCCGATGGAGATGAGCCCATTAATTTACCCCACTAAGCGAAAGTGAGCAAGGTCTAGACGGGGGAGCCTACGGGAGGTACCCGAGCCCCGATGGAGATGAGCCCATTAATCTACCCCACTAAGCGAAAGTGAGCAAGGTCTAGACGGGGGAGTTTACGAGAGGTGCCCGAGCCCCGGTGGAGCTGAGCCCATTAATCTACCCCACTAAGCGAAAGTGAGCGGACAAAGCTTTTGCGGTAGTTACAATTGGAGTTTCGGACTCAACTCAGAAAATTGTATCCCAGAGGATAGCGTCCTCCTTTCTCTGTGAACTCTTCAGTAAGTTTACCTCCAAAGTGGTCATGACAGAGTAAGAGTTTTATGGACAAGTTAGCGTTTGACGTCATGGCTACGTGAAACCCTAATATGGACAAGTTAGCGTTTGACGTCATGGTTACGTGAAACACCAATATGGACTAGTTAGCGTTTGACGTCATGGTTACGTGAAACACCAATATGGACTAGTTAGCGTTTGACGTCATGGTTACGTGAAACACCAATATGGACTAGTTAGCGTTTGACGTCATGGTTACGTGAAACCCCAATATATACTAGTTAGCGTTTGACGTCATGGTTACGTGAAACCCCTATATGGACTAGTTAGCGTTTGACGTCATGGTTACGTGAAACACCAAAATGGACTAGTTAGCGTTTGACGTCATGGTTACGTGAAACACCGAAATGGACTAGTTAGCGTTTGACGTCATGGTGACGTGAAACACCAATATGGACTAGTTAGCGTTTGACGTCATGGTTACGTGAAACACGAAGTAGTTCGTTCAACACCTTAATATGTCGTGCCTACTCTGGGGTATACTCAAAGAAGAAAACATGGAATAAAAACTATGTTTATGCCTATTACTCGGAGACGGTGAATTCTTTATAATTAATACAACATCCAATACATGTGTAGTAACTTCATGCTTTCCTGAATCAGGCTGAATTGTATTAAGAATATTGATGATATCACTTTATTTTAATTATGCATGTACTTTAACGCACGTGGGAGTACTGTGCCTAACGCATGAACTGGTTCAGGTTTGATGGGCCCAGTAAATGACTAACGTGATAAATGATTACTTTCAAGGCCTGATCCGTGACCCGTTTCAAGTTTTTGAGGTTCTTGAACGCTCCAAATTCACCCGCTGGTCAAAACAGTTGCGTCACCATTCTATCACAGTTAGTACCTGGTGCACGCTCAGTAACATGTTAGTTTTTGGTGTATGTAGGCTACTAAGCACTTTTGTTCTCCCAACAGCATCTGGTCCAGGGTCACAGATGCACCTAGAAATGTTCAAATATATGTTTTGTTCGACACCGAACGCTCACATATGGATACCGTGTGCATGTACTTTACCGCTATATTGTATATCATGTAATGAACCGCTATTATGTTTATCGTGTCAGTAAATGGGTGTCTCATCAATCGTTTTGGTGACTTTTCATGGCATTATCATGAATGAGCGAGTAGCAGAACAGGTGAGGGTGACACTGGGACACTGCTCAGACGCGTGCCTGATGTGACAAACGTGTTGATGGAGGTGGCTCCTCTAGCGGCCATGATGAGCAGCACTCAGGTGACCTGCGCGACACAGTCCCGTCAGTGCACGTTGGGTTGTTATGGAGTGAGGTCGGGTGAGTCTGTGAGAGAAAATGATCGGCGGTGAACAGTGCGAACTTGTGCTTCTTCTTTAATTTTTGTGCTCCATATGATCTGGACACAAACACTATTTATTTCAATTACGAAAAATAAATGATTATTTTTTATCAAATCCAACTACGTGAAATTGTGCTTAATGATTATGGAACGTGCCGTTCTACAGAAATAATATTTTGTTTACATCCCATGGGGTAGCCAAAGGGGAAGGGGCGGTGCTCTCCCTTCCCCCTTTGGGGTCCAAAATTAATGTTAATGCACATGCCAAATTTTAGACCCTGTTTGAATACTGACAATTCACTGATTAATGGAAAATCTGCCCCCTCCCCGTTTATGCTTGTTTACGTCAAGCAATACAGAGACACAGACACCAGGTGGAAATCCCCAGCAAGGGGGGTGGCCGACGGCAAGGCGCACCTCATACTCTCATACATTCACACTCGCACACCTTAGCCCTTTTGCGCAAAAGGGTCCGGCCGAGAACCCCGCAACACACCCTCGGGGTCATGAGTGCAGTTTGAGGTCAGTGTCGGCAGCAGGGCCCGACAGTGTGACTGGTTTACCCCTGCCGCGTCATGATGACCGGGCCCTCCTCCCGCCCACGACCATCACGCCTATCCAGTGCACGCTCTCTCGCTACCTCCACCCTCAGGTCTCTCCTTCCTAACGCCTGCTTCACAACATCCATCCACAAAACTTTGGTCTTCCTCTAGGCCTACGTCCACTCGCCTCTACCTTCAACACCCTTTTCACCAATCTCCACTCATCTATCCTCACCATGTGCCCGAACTACCTCAGAACACGCGAATAAGCTCTGTCCTCTAACTTCTTCACCATCCCCGTTCTGATTCGTACCACGTCGTTAGTAAACCTGTCTCTCAGCGACACTCCAGCCGAGCTCCTCAAACATTTAATCTCAAAAACTTTCAACCTTCTTCTCTCCTCTGCTCTTACCCCCCCCCCCCCCCCGTCTCAGTTGGGACAACGACACCCTCATACAGCCCTCTCTTTGCTTCCATCCCCAACGTCACCAAAACTCCCCAAAGCTCAGTACGCTTTTCAGTGCACCCAACACTTTACACCCTCCTTCACTCGCGACTTCACCTCAGTTGTCACTAGTTCAGTCTTCTCCACATGGGAGCCCAGATACTTGAAACACTGAACTTCTTCCAACAATTCTCCATTTAGGAGAACACTAATACTGCTCGCATCGGCAGTTCTCGAGCATCTCATTACTTTAATTTTACCCACGTTCACGCTATTACCTACTCTACCAAACTCAGACACTGGCCTACATGGCTTCTCCTCTGAATCCGCCACAAGCGCTGTATCATCCGCAAACAGCAACTGCCAACTCCACCCATTCACTTTTAACAGCTCCAAGCCACGACCCAGCACACTCGCATTTACCTCCCTGACCACTCCATCCATATAGAGATTGAACAGCCAAGGAGACATCACGCAGCTTTGTCTCAGACCCACTTTCACTGTGAACCAATCACTCACCTCGCTTCCCACTCTGACACATGCTCGGCTGACAGCATAGAAACTCTGCACTGCTTTCAACAGCTTTCCGCCCACTCCATACAAACGCAAAACCCTCCACAGCGCTTCCCTGTCAATCCTGTCGTATGCCTTTTCCAGATCCATGAAGGCCCAGAACACATCCTTTTCCCTTGCAAGGTACTTCTCACAGACCTGTCTCACTGCAAAAATCTGATCGGCGCACCTTCTACCACTCCTAAAGCCACAATGTTATTCTCCAATTGCGCAAATGAATCTCAAATCAAATCCAATTGCGCAATCCGTTCATTCTCTAATCCTTTTAATCCGCACTCTGCCATACAGTTTATCGACCTCACACAATAAACTGATACCTCTTGCATTGCAGCCTTCATTTTTAGCTCCTTAGCCCTTGTACAGCGGGACAATGCAAGCACTGCGCCACTCAATCTGTACCACGCCCGCTACGAAACGAATGTTCAGTAGCCTCATCAACCATTTGACAATCGTTATTCCACCCTCTTTCAGGCACTCAGTCGCAACGCTATCCAAACCAGGGGCTTTCCCTGCTTTCATCACCTCCACCGCCTCCTGCACCTCTTTCATAGTAATGTCCGCAGCAAATCTCTCTCCAAAAACCGGCATCCGCGCACCACCACCTACAGCAACAATGTCAGCCTCTCTGTCATCCACGATATTCAACAATTCATCAAAATACTCGGCCCACTTTCCGTCAACAACTGGTTGTTTTCATCTCTAACCGCCTCCTCCTTTCCGGTCTCTCCCTTTCTCACCCTCCTAACCTCTTTCCAGAACATCTTTTTGTTCTCCTCAAAATTCTGGCTCAACCGTCTGCCCCACCTGTCATCAGCGTCCCTTTTGGTTCTCTCACCACTCGCTTTACTTCCTTCCTCTTCTCCTTATAGTTGTCATAGGTCACCACCGACTTTGCCTGCAACCACTCCTTCAAAACTCTTCTCATCTGCGCCACCGCCAGTTTGACCTCCTCGTTCTACCACTCGCACCCCTTCCGTCTGCACCCGCCCACACGTCGCACACCACACACATTTCCCGAACATCTCAACAAGGCATCTCTGAACGTCTCCCATTCTTCCTTCACAGTCAGAGGGCAGGTCCTGCCCTCTCACGTTGTCAAGTTCCTCCTTCAACGCCCGCTGAAACTCCTCCGCTCTGCTTTTCTCATTTAGCTCCCTCCCTTTCACAACATCTCTCCTCCTCCCACTCTTTTGTTCCCCTCCCACCTATGTTCCACTCTCAATCTTCCCTCCACCAGCAGATAGTCCGACACTCCTCTACACTCTCCTCTCAATACCCGCACGTCCAACGGCCTCCGCACCACTCTCCTCGAAATCAGCACAAAATCTATCAGCGCTCTCTATACCACTTCACCATGGTCCATCCTTACCCATGAGTACTTGTGGATATCTCGCTTCTTGAACAGGCGGTTTCCGACTACCAGCTCATGCTTCATGCATAAACCTATGAGGTTTTCTCCACTGTCATTCCTACCAGGAACGCCATGCCTCCCTATCACATTATCCACTACTGCAACTCCCACTCTCGCATTAAGGTCGCCCGGTACAATCACATTGAATTGACTTCCAAAACTCTCAATACACTCGCTCAGGTCAGTCCAAAATTGCTCCCTCTCCTCTTCACTCCTTTCGTTACCATGTCCGTACGCACTCACAAATACACTTTACTTTCACCCACACCAATCTTGAGGAGACCTCTTTCCACTCAGTAACGACCTTATCCAGTCGATCACTCAATAGCAACACCACACCTTCTCGTGCCCAATCTTCATCTACACCTGACTTTCTTCCACTTACCACTCCAAACTCCCATTCGCCCTTACCCTTCAACTTAGTCTCACTCAGCGCCAACACATCTAACTTCCTCCTCACAAACATATCGCCAATCTCTCGCCTCTCTGCTTCATTCGTACAACAACCACGCACATTCAGCGTTCTTAACAATAGGTTTCGGAGAGGCGTGAGCCTCTCTTCCCTCTGTTCGTCTTGCCGTCTTTTCGGGAAAAAAATTACAGAGAAAGGGATTCCTAGCCCCCTCGTCCCGCCCCTTATACGGCGCCTCTTACGACACGCAGGGGTTGCGGCAGCAGTATTCTAAGTGCCGGCTACGGGGCTCCCCTTTTAGTCGCCTCCTACGACACGCAGGGGTTACGGTAGCAGTATTCTAACACCCCTCTACGGGTTTAATAAAGCAATACACTCCGCAAATATTATCCGAGTGTGTTCGTAAGGTTTACTCTGGCATTTCTTTGCTAGCACATTACTTTATAAATTATTACAATGTGAACACTTCTCTAATTGTACGTGCTTCACTGACCCTGGAACTTTTTCTGCCTTCTAACTCACCTTTCCATGCGTACATTCGGGAGGCAGCCGTCGCTTGGCGGAGGAAGTTATTCGTATTTCACAAATTCGAAAATTAAATTTCATGAAAAAATTATATTAAATTAGTAATACACGATTATCCGATCAATACTCGTTTCGGCCTGAGTGTATCAGGCCGCGGAGAAACGAACAAAACTTGTATTGGTCTGAGTGTATCAGGCTACGGCGATATGATCAATACTTGATTCGCCCTGCCTGTATCAGGCCGCCGTGATACGATCAATACTCGTTTTGGTCTAAGTGTATCAGGCCGCAGTGATACGATCAATACTCGTTTCGGTCTGAGTGTATCAGGCCGCAGTGATACGATCAATACTCGTTTCGGTCTGAGTGTATCAGGCCGCAGTGATACGATCAATACTCGTTTCGGTCTGAGTGTATCAGGCCGCCGTGATACGATCAATACTCGTTTCGGTCTGAGTGTATCAGGCCGCAGTGATACGATCAATACTCGTTTCGGTCTGAGTGTATCAGGCCCCGGTGATACGATCAATACTCGTTTCGGTCTCAGTGCACCAGGCTCCGGTAATACGATCAATACTCGATTCAGTCTCAGTGCATCAGGTTCCGGTAAAACAATCAATACTCGATTCGGTCTCAGTGCACCAGGCTCCGGTAATACGATCAATGCTCGATTCGGTCTCAGTGCACCAGGCTCCGGTAATACGATCAATACTCGTTTCGGTCTCAGTGCACCAGGATCCGTTAGTACGATCAATACTAGATTCGGTCTCAGTGCACCAGGCTCCGGTGATATGATCAATACTCGATTCGGTCTCAGTGCACCAGGCTCCGGTAATACGATCAATACTCGTTGCGGTCTCAGTGCACCAGGCTCCGGTAATATGTTAATTATATAATAATATCGACAAACCTAGAATTTAAACAAGGACAGCAACAACCGTAACAACAAAGTTTATCTGAAGGAAATCAAATGGTCGCTCTATCAAACATCAGGTTTTAAATTAGTGGTCATGACCCCGTGATCACCCCCCCCCCTCATCCGTGCGCCTGAGTAAACCACCTGTATCGTTTTCGTCCGCGTGTTAGCAGTTAACTCTAACAATGCAATAAAGAGCGGACCTATACAAGCAACAACGACTTCACGATAGGGACACCATTGTCACGCGTGTTCAAAAAACAAAGTCCTACTTCTCGTGGGTATGTATGTGTGTGACGGTTTCACACTGACGTACTCAAACTGTCGTGCCTGTGGAGACATCCTGCCATTTGTGAGGCATTGGAACAGTCTACATTGTACCGTGCATCACTACGAAGAGGCACTGACAAAGTTTACTTCACCGTGCACAATTTTCTCCCTATGACAGTCCTTAGATCACATAGGCACCTACATGATCCCAGTACAGTCGACATATTAAGTCCCTGTATATATTATGCCTTAGCTCAATGTGGCAAAGATCGCCACGGGATATACTACTCTGTAGTGGCCTTTGCGATGGTGAATCTATGGATGTACTAATGACAGTCAATAGTCTTGCACTTGTTTATTTGATAATGGATCTACCGATATACCAAAGACAGTCAATAGTGTTGGATATTCCTCCAAAACTAAAAATGGAGCATGAGCAATGAAAATGTCTCACTGTACACTAGTTTCCGTGATACTATTTTTCTCGTGCTTCGTCTTTCCTTAATTTCGGTAGGGCAGAACTCAGTAATGTGGCCTCGGAGTCGTAACTCTTGCGTTGACCTTTCAACCCGAGTTCAATTAATTTTTATTACTTTTTAGATGATTCTTTATCTTTACCAGCTTGACAGTCTTTCCTCACTTCAATATCTCAGCCTTGTATCTACAGAGCTTATTCTCAAGATAATAAAAGACATCCATTTGCTGAGGATGTCAACAGCGGCCATCTTGTTAGATGCGCCACGTTTCGGACGTCATGCTGCGACCGTAATCATTCTAAAATGATGTATTGGTGTCTAAAGATAAACCTCGTCCTTGTCTGATTCCGTGGAGCAACTGTGTTTGTGTCGTGGGAAAGACCTTCCCCTCGTCTGATTCCGTGGAGCGACTGTATTGGTGTCGTAGAATAAATCTTGCCCTTGTCTGATTCCGTGGAGTGCGTGGGATAAACCTCGCCCTTGTCTGATTCCGTGGAGTGACTGTATTGGTGTCGTGGGCTAAACCTCGCCCTTGTCTGATTCCGTGGTGCAACTGTATTGGCGTCGTGGAATAAACCTCGCCCTTGTCTGATTCCGTGGTGCAACTGTATTGGCGTCGTGGGATAAACCTCACCCTTGTCTGATTCCGTGAAGTGACTGTATTGGTGTCGTGGGATAAACCTCGCCCTTGTCTGATTCCGTGGAGCGACTGTATTGGTGTCGTGGGCTAAAACTCGCCCTTGTCTGATTCCGTGGTGCAACTGTATTGGCGTCGTGGGATAAACCTCGCCCTTGTCTGATTCCGTATAACGACTGTATTGAGGTCGTGGGATAAACCTCGCCCTTGTCTAATTCCATGGAGCGACTGTATTGGTGTCGTGGGATAAGCTTCGAGCTCGTCCTAGTGATAGGAGTTAATATAATCGATCAGCTTATGAAGATATTTAAGCTAAATAATTCCATGAGCTACATTACCTTTGTTGTGTTCGACAGCCTATTCCAGGGCTGGGGTGTTGCTAGGATTTATTCACAAGAGGCGGTCATTTTATGTACAGTAGCGAAAGCAAATTCGTTTATGATTAAATATTCAGAGAAATCTTCAATAATTATTTTCCGCTCGACATCTGAACTCATTTAAAATTTAATTGATATTATCCATTAAGAAGAGTTGTTCGGAAATAATACCGCAAGAAAATTACATATAAAGTTAAATTCCACGTAGAAAAAGTCAAGTTTGTTTTTTCGGTTATAGACTAACCATAAACGAATTTTTTTTCGCTACTGCGCGTCATACTTGCATGCAGGAGGAATATTTATTTTTTGATACGCATGTAACCTATTTATTATTCATCCATAGCCCAGATATACTGTGTATGGGTCGATCATCACAACGTGTTGTCAGCCCGTCACATCACCCACGATTCGACACCCTGGTGTAATCTACCTTTCTTTCATTAGTGTAAGTGTTTGTGAGTAAACAACACTTCCAACGAAGTTACCTAGAAGAGTGTGCCGAGATAGACTATCGTCGCTGAGTGTCCCTCAAATGATAACAAGTTTGGAGACATAACATCTTGGCGAAAAGCAGCGCCTTCAATTCTTTCAAGTGAGTATATGCGGTTCATGCTGTTTCAACGCGTCGTTGACACGTCCGGGATCTGAACTTGTTGAAAGTTTTGGTTTAGAAAGCTGTTTGAGTGGACTTCTTAGGTCCTTTTTTTCCAACTTGTGTTAGCTAATACTTAGTACAGTACGTTAGAATGGGATTTCCTGACGTATCTGACGTCAGTGTTTCCGTCTAAGTACCTATAGACAGTACGCTATGGGACGGGAACTCCTGACGTCAGGAGTTCCCGTCTAAGTACCTATAGACAGTACGCTATGGGACGGGAACTCATGACGTCAGGAGTTTCCTTCGTATTGAATATTTTAAACCACGTCTATGAAACGGAAAATGTCCGGTAAGAAGATCCACGGGAAGGTCTCATTAACTCAGCGTTAATATTTATGACGATTGAGGCAGGCGCATATCCAGGGGAGGAGGGTGGAGGGGCGCAGGAGGGAGGCAGCCCCCATTGAGAAGTTGAAATTGTTGAGAAGTTTTGAAACCTCTAACACTGCTCCGGCGTCTTGGTCCTCAGCCTCCCCCCCGCCAACCTCCACCCCCTCAAGGATGCCTTGGGTATGCACCTGGATTGTGGGCATGAAACCCCTAGCAAGCTGGTATCCAGAGATTGAGTTTGTTAAGGCAATCGCCAGACTATTTTATTCATGTTTGAGGAACCCTGTTGGCCGAGAACATTGATAGCCGAGTACCCTGTTACCCGAGTGCTCTGTTAGCCGAGTTCCCTGTTATCAGAGTACCCTGTTATCCCAGTACCCTGTTAGCCGAGTACCCTGTCATCCGAGTGCCCTGTTAGCCGAGTGCCCTGTTAACCGAGTACCCTGTTATCCGAGTACCCTGATAGACGAGTACTCTGTTATCTGAGTACCCTGTTATCCGGGTACCCTGATAGACGAGTACCCTGTTATCCGAGTACCCTGATAGCCGAATACCCTGTTATCCGAGTACCCTGATAACCGAGTACCCTGTTATCCGAGTACCCTGTGATCCGAGTACCCTGATTGCCGAGTACCCTGATTGCCGAGTACCCTGTTATCCGAGTACCCTGTTATACGAGTACCCTGATAGCCGAATACCCTGTTATCCGAGTAACCTGATAACCGAGTACCCTGTTATCCGAGTACCCTGTGATCCGAGTACCCTGTTATCCGAGTACCCTGATTGCCGAGTACCCTGTTATCCGAGTACCCTGTTATACGAGTACCCTGTTATACGAGTACCCTGATAGCCGAATACCCCGTTATCCGAGTACCCTGTACGCCGAGTACATTTGCTATGGAGATCGTCCCCCGCAGAGCGCTGGCACGGTCAGCTGTCCTACAAGCAGAGCGCTGGCACGGTCAGCTGTCCTACAGCAGAGCGCTGGCACGGTCAGCTGTCCTACAAGCAGAGCGCTGACACGGTCAGCTGTCCTACAAGCAGAGCGCTGACACGGTCAGCTGTCCTACAGCAGAGCGCTGGCACGGTCAGCTGTCCTACAAGCAGAGCGCTTTCACGGTCAGCTGTCCTACAGCAGAGCGCTGGCACGGTCAGCTGTCCTACAAGCAGAGCGCTAGCACGGTCAGCTGTCCTACAAGCAGAGCGCTGGCACGGTCAGCTGTCCTACAAGCAGAGCGCTAGCACGGTCAGCTGTCCTACAGCAGAGCGCTGGCACGGTCAGCTGTCCTACA
>SDVV010019259.1:0-13573 GCA_016164225.1 Gammarus roeselii | reverse complement strand
TATATATATACATATACAAATACATATATACACACACACATACAACTATACATTCATATAATACTTACGCATATACATGCATATATGTGTAAATAGGGGTCTAAAACATTGTACGACAACAGAAGGGTGAATAGACGACATAAATTATACCTAAAATATAACTACAGCGTAAAGAATCATCATGCAGGCACATCATTAAATAGGCGTGCTAATCGCTGCCGTATAGCAATCATTAAAACGGCGTGCTAATCGCTGCCGTATAGCATTCAGAAGGGGTTTGTGTAAATGCGTAACACGGTACAAATATTGATTGACATCATGACGCATACACAGGCGTATAAACATGTTGTCACATCTGAAAACTGCATAAACATATAAGTTTTAGGAATCTAACAATATAACATTGCCCCGTTCAAAAGTTACAGACTCAACACGAGTACTTGGGGATATTAGGTATAAACGCACCCCTTTTTTGATGCGAGTAAGATGTTCTAGTCCTCACTACCAGATTGTTCACAGCGTTTTCCAATGCGTCGATATTGCGTGCAGCCTCGCTTGCTAAACTCTGGGTGTGGAGCGAGTATTTGTAAACCTAATATACCTTATGATCTGTTAAACGAAGGATGGAAATCACGTCCACCACTCCCACTCCGTGTCTGGCTTTTCTCAGTTAAAAGTCTGTCTTATTCCAAATGAAGAGTTGCCATTTTCTTGGTCCACAGCGAGACGCCAACATTATTCTTCAGCACGATATTCTTGCAAGGTTCTTGAGCATGTTATTCTTGCAAGATTGTAAACATTTCTGTCTACCGCGAAGAGCCAGTTTGGATTTAAAGAGGGCCATGGAACTGAAATGGCGATATTCGCATTGAAACAAACTGTTGAGTACTAAAGAAGTAGACTCGCCTGCGTTTTTCTGTTTATTTTAGACGTGAAGAAGGCTTTTGATAGAGCAAATCATTGGACTTTGTTCAGAAAGTTAATTGAGAGAGGAGCCCCTCTTCATATTTTGCACTTGCTTGTACTGGAATTCTTAGCGCGGTGCGGTGATGTAGTTCGAAATCGGCTACTTATCATTGTACAAACGGAATTAGGCAGGGGGGTCAGATATCGCCACTGTTGTATAACGTGTACACTGATGAGTTGAATTACCTTCTAAGTAGAGAAAACCAAGGGTGTCATGTCGCTAACTACTGTATAAAACACTGCAAAAACTGTGTGTATGCTAGTTAGACCGAAAAGGTCCTAATTACTACCTATCGAGTGAGATAACACTAGGCGGTGTTGCGCTGGATTATGTAGATGAAATTTAATATCTAGGGCACATCATCACAGCAGATTGCACTGATGACCAAGATGCTGCAAAGCAAACAAGGCGGCAAAATGCATTTGGCAACATGCTGACACAAAAATTCTCGTTCGCACCAAGAGAAGCTAAAATACAGCACTGTGGAGAAAATACGTTTACTATAGCACGAAGAAATTGACGGTGAGTTATAACGACACATTTAGACGGCTGATGCAGGTCCGTCGCTCGACGCCAGTGAGCAGGGTTTTTGTAGAAAACCAGTCAAATCACATCAAGGTACAGTTTCTTAATTTGGCACAAGGCCTTATGACTCGAGTTATGAGCTCTTCAAATGAAATCCTCGTTGCAATCTGCTCTGGTGATGCGCTCGCTGCTTTACCATTGTTAGGGCGATAGAGAGAATTGCTGTACACTTAGATAGGATAAAGTTTTATGCCTTAACTTACTTTTGAATTGTGTGAGGTAATTTCGTACCTTTGTTCTCACTGTAACACTAAAGTAAGATGACTCAATTGTAATACTTTGCCTATGTTGGTTGTTATTAAAGCTGTTATTATTTTTTTGGATGTTCTGCGTCGTCTACAAAAGAAACCCGACAATTATTCTAACATTTTTTGGTGTGATGCATTTATTCAGGGGTAGAATTGCGCCGTGTATTTTTGGGGGTAGTCAATACAGAGAAAAAATTAGTCCTCATCTAGTGCGTCGAATATTTCATTTTGAAAACACGACAGACTAAGGGGCTGCTCTCTCCACTCCACGTTGGCTTCTAAAGGTGAGTTTGAGATGCACAACCTTCCCAGAAATTGGCAGCTTCTACATTTTTGCGCTCTCTAGACTACGAAGCAATTATTTACCTTTAGCCGCACTGCAGCAGCTGGTCAACAATGTGTAACGTCGTGACAGATAGGGCTGTCTACTAGACATCATAATTCCCCCATTTGGTGTTAGTTAAGACTTTGTAGAACCGCATAACAGAAATGATAGTATTGGGTCCCGCCTCAGTCTGATCTAAACTTGCAACCATCGTCATGTGGCTCGAGTAGAGGATGCTAATATCAAATTATCTACAACCGTGCTCGAAAAGGTAAAATTTTAGATTACAGCTTCATCGTATTTTGGAAACTTGGGTAACAAATTCGTCAATTGGCAATATGCGGTTCATTATATTTAGGGCCTGATGAGCTATTAAATCTTTTTTTTATCGTAAACTACTGCATTTCGCACCCCGTAAGCCGCTGCAATTGAAGGTTCCACAAACCGGCCCGATGTCTGCAAACAATCTTCGGCAAATACGGTACCAAGATATCTTGTCATTATTTTATCAAATTTTTGCAAGTAGGATTTTGAATAAATTACCCTGAAATTGCACCTGGGTACTGTATTGCGTCCCTACACTGCCCGTAGCCATACAGCACGGCCGCCTGCAGGGGGTTCCACCAGGCGCGTCTGCTCCTTCTCACGTCCATCTATAGACCACAAGGACATGGTCTCATGCTCTGTACATTAGACCATGACGCTGTCGGCCAGTTAGTGAAGTTTTGTTAGCCGTGAACGACGCTAATGCTAAATCCTTTGAAGTTGTCACTGATTGTTATTGAATGAGGCGGCTTCTCTTGTTTACTGATGTCTTCATTTACTTTTATGGTTAGTCTATAACGCAGACACTTATACAACTTTCCACGAGGAATTCAACCTAATATGGACATTAGTTACGGCATTATATAACTGATATCCGTAGAGGGGTTCCTCTCTGTGTCTATGCACAGCGAAATATTTTGTTTTTAAGGATGGTGTTTTTCCGTTTTTTTAAGGATGGTGTTTTTCCGTTTTTTTTTAAGGATGGTGTTTTGCAGTTGCTGCAGTTCATATGCGCTGTTTTTGTTGTGTGTGCTTTTCCGTGCTCATGTGCACTCGTTCGTTCTTGTGTGCGTTCTTTCGTTCTTCGGTGCATTTTTCCGTACTTACGAGCGCTCTTGCGTTCATGTGTGTGCTCTTTCGTTCTTGTGTGCGTTCTTCCGTGCGCTCTCGAGTTCTTGAGTGCACTCATCGTTCTGGTGAGAGTTTTTTCGTTCTTGTGTGCGTTCTTCCGCGCTTACGAGCGCTCTTTCGTTTTTGTGTGAGTTCTTTCGTTCATGTGTGCGTTCTTCCGTGCTTACGAGCGCTTTTGCGTTCTTGTCTGTGCTCTTTCGTTCTTGTGTGAGTTCTTCCGTTCTTGTGTGCGTTCGTCCGTGCTTACGAACGCTTTCGAGTTCTTGTGGGTGCTCTTCCGTTCTTGTGTGAGTTATTTTGTTCATGTGTGCGTTCTTCCGTGCTTACGTACGCTCTTGTGTTCTTGTGTGAGTTCTTTCGTTCTTGGGTGCGTTCTTCCGTGCCTACGTGCGCTCTTGCGTTCTTGGGTGTGCTCTTTCGTACTTGAGTGAGTTATTTCGTTGTGTGCGTTCTTCCTTGCTTACGTGCGCTCTTGTGTTCTTATGTGCACTCTTTCGTTCTTGTGTGAGTTCTTACGTTCTTGTGCGCGTTCGTCCGTGCTTACGAGCGCTAATGCGTTCTTGTGCGTGCTCGTTCGTTAATGTATGAGTTCTTTCGTTCTTGTGTGCGATCTTCGTGCTTAAATGCACTCTTGCGTTCATGTGTGTGCTCTTTCGATCTTGTGTGAGTTCTTTCGTTCTTGTGTGCGTTCTCTCGTGCTCGTTTGCGCTCTTTCGTTCTTGTGTACTCTTCCGTGCTTGTGTGCGCTCTTCCGTGATTGTGTGCGCTCTTCCGTGCTTGTGTGCGCTCTTCCGTGCTTGTGTGCGCTCTTCCGTGCTTGTGTGGGCTCTTCCGTGCTTGTGTGCGCTCTTTCGTGCTTGTGTGTGCTCTTCCGCGCTTGTGTGTGCTCTTCCGTGCTTGTGTGTGCGCTCTCGTGCTTGTGAGCGCTCTTCTGTGCTTGTGTGCGCTCTCCCGTGCTTGTGTGCGCTCTTCCGTGCTTGTGTGCGCTCTTCCGTGCTTGTGTACGCTCTTCCGTGCTTGTGTGCGTTCTTCCGTGCTCGTGTGTGCACTCTCGTGCTTGTGTGTGCTCTTCTGTGCTTGTGTGCGCTCTCCCGTGCTTGTGTGCGCTCTTCCGTGCTTGTGTGCGCTCTTCCGTGTTTGTGTGCGCTCTTCCGTGCTTATGTGCGTTTTTCCGTGCTTGTGTGCGCTCTCCCGTGCTTGTGTGCGCGTATGCACGAATTGAACTGCAGAAAAGTCGGTAAAGATTTGCGGAATTATGAAATGGCAAACATTTCTTAAGCATTATAGCATGCTAAAACAAACACACATTCATGTATAAGCCTTGTTCAGGGACGATAACGGGAAAAAAATGTTAGGATCAATAAAACGCTAAGAATTGTTCGTATCTTTGTGATAGAGTACCATTTAACAAATTCGTTTCCGCTCTACTGCATGCACCATCCCTGAAATACATGCGTCGCCTTTGACGCGTTGATTTCAGCAACTATGCAGTGATATTGTAAGCTGGTACGTGTGTATGGACACACAGCCCTTTCCTCCAGTATGAATAATAATAACTCATAATAAAAAAGTTTGTTCGTACACAAACGATATGTTACTCATGTGGTTGTCCAGTAGCAAAATAAAAGTTGGTTTTGGTTAGTCTAAAGCGGAAAAACATTCGCTAGTTTTCCCACGTTAAGTTTATCTTGAGATTGAACTTTGTTTTATAATTATATGAACATGGACAAAGCTACTATATGAATTATACGGGTCAACTTTACCATGAGGTCAAAAAGATATATACAGCGAAAATTTATCATTCACGTTTTATGTTAATCTAGGTGTACACACACATGCATGCATACGCACACACACGTTCATCATCCACGCTAATGAGTACCTGTTATGTCTTATGCCGAACAGCTTAGTCAAAATCGTGTGTTTTTCGGCAAAAAAATCACAGAAATGTTCCAGACTGCTATGGGACATGAAGTATTTCTATCCACTCCTCACCTGGTCTATTCTAACCACCATAGCCACTTCAGGGCTCAATGGGTCCCGGGACCCATACACGAATGTCCCTGACAACGCGGGTGTTTAACACTGACATTCGTACGGACATATTTACAGTTGTTGTAGGTGGCAATCATGTAAGCTTATCCGTCAATTATGCGCGCATCCGGCGTATTGAACAGACTAGTCTTCATCAGCCATCCTTACTAGAGAGTATAGTTCAGATTATTGAAAATAAATCTAACTGATCGATCAAGTCTATAGCGAAACCTGATCAGCAACGGGTTTGATACAAGTTCAAAAATATTTTTAAAAAAGTAGGTACTAAATGTTCCAGAAGCGCACGTGTTCAATCCAACTGAAGTTATGATTGTGAAAAAAAATGTACGATTTTTTTTAATGAAGGTAACATGCATAGACGTACAGCTATTTCTCCCGAAGCTGGAGGTTAGCAGGGTTTGCTCTCTCAGACGGGAAGGAGTGCCCAGTCTCCTCGCCGCAATACCGCTGTGTTATCAATTAGATATTGGCGTATCTTTAATTATGTAACAAAGATTACTTTTCCGTCGAGTTATTCCCTTTAATACGGATTTTGGTTACGGTATTAAACTTGAACAAGGTTTCAAAATCAATTCCCAACATCGGATTTGTACGAACTCTGAATATGCAACGAAAAATAATCATTAAAAAACAAAGTGAATCTTTCATAGTTGACGAAAGATTTATCTTTCGTTTCTGTAAAGAATCCTTGTTTCTAGGTTTAATTTCAGCATCACCGGTGCTACATTCCATTGTGTTTGTGAATGTCTTTAGATATTAGCAGGGCGTGAGCTGATTATGTTCCTTGCAGTTCCTATTCACAAAATGTTTTTTTTTACGTTAGTCTGTAAATAGTGGCTCCGAAATGAGACTATTCAAGCCACTACTCTTTTAGTGTCATTTTTACGCTCTCAATGCAACCGGTCCACGTCAAAATCAACATGCGAGCTTCTTCACAGGTGAGTGTCATGCTCAAAACAATGTTCATCAAAAGGCAGGTATATGCAATATGGTGATGGAGCCAACATGTTAGAGCGTTTGAATAAACGGTTTTCGAGATATCGCCTCTTGAAATTGAAATTGTGCAAACATGAACTATTTTCTTGAGAATGTCATAAGAAAAAATGTTTTTAATGTCACTAACGATCGTTCACCTGCACTCAAATTTTGACTAGGTTGTATATATCTACATTGTTACAAAAAAGGTTTGGCGGGACACAGGGGATCTAACGACTGTTCTAAAACTTTGTAATTCATTAGATTTGAGATATTTTTGATGCGAGATTAAAATTTTCCTCGGTAATCGATGCACCTTTACCTTTAAGTAGGCACAGGAGCGAAAGAAAAGTTGAAAACAATTGACGATTTGCATAAACCGTAACTTTTAATGTAGCACAAATTTAACGGAAATCTGATTTCTATAATTCATCAAAGGACCTCTGACCACCAACATTGCCACCACACGATGTAATGGAGATGGTTCCCGTGTTTAGTTGGGGTGGATGGATGATTATTCGTTTCATAGATCGTTAACACTTCCTTTTAGTTTTTATTTCTCGTTGTGATCAATTTTGTATTAGTTATATAATTATGATTCGTTAGACGCCCGCAGGGGCCCTGGGTGAGAGTGTGACGACTTGGAGTTGGGGGCCCCGGTGGAGCGCGGAGGCAACTACTGCTACTCTTCGACGTTGAACCTACTCCGAATCTACGTTAAACCTACTCTGTGTCTATGTTAAACATACTCTGCATCTACATGAAACCTACTCGGTATCTACGTTAAACCTACCCAAACGAAATCTACGTTAAACCTACTCGGAATCTACGTTGAACCTAATCGGAATCAAGGTTGAACCTACTCGGAATCTGCGTTGAACCTACTCTTCAATGAACCTACTCTTCAATTGCCCTACGGGGAAGTCTGCATTAACTTCGCGTTGGGACTCCGGTGGAAAACAGAAGCAACTACTAGTACTCCCATGTTAATGAATCGCATTATAGATTTAAGGAATACTTTGTAAGACACCAGAAAACCAAGAGGCATCTCATGAATAAATTATTTTATTATTATTATTTGATTTTTTTGTTTCCAGAGTGAGTCAGAAACAACATATTGAAAATAAATATTTGTATTTTTTCGATAAATGAAAATTTAGCACAATGAACAGGTTGTTCGTAAGTTGGTCCTGGTTGCGTCCAGAAGAGCGTGAACTGGCTTGTTTCCACAATCTATTTAGCAGTAAGTGTTCAGGTCTCACAATCTAATAGTTTAATTTATATCTGTTGCAACTAAAGTGATATGATATCAACTTTCAAACTGGTATCATAGCTTGGTTGGCTCTCAAGATTTCATTAGAGTATGGAAAATGAAGTCTTTGTTGCGCTCAATTTCTGTGGAAAATACTTTCAAGAAAATCCTTACGTTTAAATGCATAGTTGATTTCGATATTCTTGATCAAAATTAACTGGGAAAGTTATCAAAAAGATGTGATACGTCCGCGAGAAACCGACTTCTTATAAACCACTACCAGCATTCTTCCTTAGCAGAAATGTAACCTCACTAAATACAATGTCTCTAGTCTTGCGGCACATTGTTCCTGGGCTCACCACTTTCCACTGATAGCGATCCCCATCCGGGCTGAAAGTCTCGCTATCGTTCCTTTGTCTCTTCGACAGTTGCCATGGCCGAGACTCAGCTGGTGTTGCTCCACAATGGCTCGGTATTGTACCGCTGGGAAGGGCTGCCAACTGAGAGCTGGGGCTAGTGGCGTGGAGCAGTTGGCAGCACTGCGTTCGTCCTACTTACTCCCTCCTGGCCTCGAAGGCATGGCCAAGAGACCTCGTGCTCGGTCGTTTGCTTTTTGATATTAACCTGGTATCGCGCTCATTCCAAGACTGTGCAAGCTTTAGCCTTAAAAAACTTTGTTGTGAACACATTTGTTCCTAAATAATAATAAACTATCCAGGATGAAATGATTTCCTCATCATATCCATGGTATAATGTTATTGGTACTATACGGGTTCAGGAATTGTTTTAAGGTGAACAACATTACTCCTAGAGCGATTATTTAGTGCTGGAAAATTCTAGATTTCATGTCGTGCTAGTTTAGTGGTGGCTTTTTGTCGTGCAAACTCCTCCCACTACGCTGTCGCGGAATTATCAACCTCCTTGCCAACCCATTCCCGCTGCCACCAAGATGTATAGAATGTAGATCTTAGTCTACACATGATGCAAGACCATGAAGAGGTGTGCTGCCCACTTGTAGTCTGAGAGATCTGACGTCAGAACGTCGGACGCTGGCATGATGTAGTTCACCATCGAACTTATTTATATACAAATATAGCAAAATGGGGGTCATATATGGCATAAGGCATTTTTAGTAACCAGATACGCTTGATATCTTTATTTAAAGTTAACTATTATTAACCAGTGCACCGAATAAAAATGCTGCTAGTCAATATTATTGGCAAATTGATATTTGTTCCTTGCTGAAGGTTGAAACGCAACGACGCTTTTTTTCTGAAGATGAGAAACAGCATCACACCTGATCCTAGCCTATACGTCTAAGTCTATTTGTCTTGGTTGCCGCCTTATACACAGTTATGCGACCCTGCTAACAACATCCAAGTTCACATATGTGCATTTGCGATGATGTCACACAGCCCGAACCAGCTTTGGAGTAAATAGGAGCTTCGTAGTAAAGATTCAGCTAAAATTAAAGTGGAAAAGAGCGTGCACCAACTGCCCGTTAGAACATATAAGCTGTTGATACCTGAAAAGATGGTATATCTGGATCGCGCATACAGGCCGTGTCTGTGGGTGCTGGTCAACCAGCAGTGTTGGGCAGAAAAAGTATCTGGAACCATTTCCTCCGTTATTTTGTCCGATCAATGGTGAGAGGTTGGCCAAATTGCTCTAACAATGTATCTAGATACTCTAACTTGCCACACACTGCCACCGAGTTCCGGTGTCTGCGCATGTCTCCAACATCCTCTTCAAGCAGTGCAACCTTACTAGTCGGAATATGTTGCGATGGGCTTTCTTTGTTCACTAACTAATGCTTTCATGTCGATCACAACAGATGTCGTTCATGTAGATGAGTTCTTCAAGGGTACCGACTCAATGGTTCTTCTGCCATTGAGTCTGTACTCTTGGAAACGACCGTACAATATGATGTTCTGGGTCGAATTGGAAGCATGTGAATTGAAAATATGTGAATGACGTCATTGTGATGATTAGGAAGACAAGTAAATTCCGTCAATGATAAATATTTTACGTCTGCTTGCCTTGGTAGGTTGACAACACATTTTTCCCAACAGACATAATACGCACCAAGTCTTTCTAAGCGTGCACTGTATTAAGGACAATATCTACATAATGTAAATTTGTTAGGATACATGCATTATCTACAGTTTATCAATCAACACACGTTGTTGAAGCACATTCTATTGTTCTTTAGGTCGTGACTAAACAAAGAGTTATAGCAAATTAGTGACTTGTGGAAGTACAGTAAACATGAAGTTCACAGAGCACTAACCACGACTGAACAGAACACGCTAAGATTGTAGAGGCCCGACTTTGATGGGTGGAGAATGGTCAACCCATGACCTATGCTAAATTAACTCACGTAGTGAATACGTCATGTTAAATGAAACTGTTTGAATCTAATTAGACAATCGAAAATGTTTTATATGACCAGAATAAATCAACGAACGTCAACTAAAATACATCGACAGATTCACGGATGTTTTTGATTATTAAAAAAATGAATTCCATAGTAAATTTGAGAGAGGAATGTGGGTAGGGTGATAAGTGGGATTGAAAGGGTAGGGGCAACAGCGTCGAGCGGATCAACCCGACATTACTAGGCAACAGCGTCGAGCGTATCAATCCGACATTACTAGGCAACAGCGTCGAGCGGATCAACCGGACATTGCTAGGCAACAGCGTCGAGCGTATCAACCGGACATTACTAGGCAACAGCGTCGAGCGTATCAACCGGACATTACTAGGCAACGGCGTCGAGCGTATCAGCTGGACGTAACTGGTTTTGAGCACAGAACATCTTGCCATCACATTTATGTAGACAGTGGCTGTAGACACGGCCGTGAATAACTGCACTTATCAGCAATTACGGCGCAGCGCGACTTTTTATGTTCATTTGACGTATGCGGCGTTCGACCTGAAAGGTGCGCTATATAAAAAAAAGCATTGACTTTATCGGCTTTCGAAGATGGAATTATGATGGCGGGAGGCTCATTACAAGCTCCGTTTAGAAGAATGTGGAATCAGTGAAGGAAAGGGCAGCTGCAGCTAACATCAGACGTCAGAGGGCGCGCTGCCGCTTGGATCAGACGTCAAAGGGCGGCTGCCGCTTACAACAGACGTCAGAGGACGCGCTACCGCTTACATCAGACGTCAGATTGGAAAGGAAAAATCACAAAATTTCGAAAACTTTTGTGGGAAAAGGAAATGAAGTTTCGTTAAGAACCGTTAAGAACGTCGTCCCGTTAATGATCCATTCCACTGCGAATAGTCGGGGGAATGTCGTGAGTGATTAATGAGAATGACAGAAAGAAATGTGTTTTATTGAAGAAAAAAAACGATTGAGGGAGCGTTCATAAGTAATTGCCAAGCACAGAACCGAGCTGACGATGACGGATTCTTCAGCTTTGGCATCAAGTAAAGTGGAAAGAAACTGACGTATTTTGAGGAAATAAATTGTTTGTGTTGGATACATCGGCACAAACATTATCTCTCAGTGTGGAGAAGGCATTAAATATCAATATGCAATGATCAATCATTCGTGAATCATGAAATAGCAATATGCAATGATCAATCATTCGTGAATGCTGAAATAAAAACATGTAATACTACAACTGGATGAAACATCACATCAAATCAAAATGGCATAAATAATACAGTGTGATTAAACAAGTGCGTGTTGCATTGCAATGTCGCCATCATATTGACCGTCATTAACTGAGGAGTAATACACGGTGATAAAACGTTAATCTGAGATTAATGATGTCACGTTAGATTGAAAACCCCGTCTTATAAATTAAAAATGTATGCTTAAAAAGTTGTGTAATATATAAAAAAGATTGATGCAATATTTGTGATTGCTTGAGATGTGTTCCACCGATGGTCACAGTCCAGTCTTCTATGACTTTATATGCGTCTTTGTCTTTGTGGCAGGTAAAGGCAGAAGCTCTGTGAGTGGACTGTGTTGGTTGAGTAGTGCTGCAGTGTTTGATAGGCAATGCTGCTAGGTCTGTAGGTAGTGCTGCGCATTGCGGTTGGTTGGTGGTGCTGATGTGTTTGTTAGGTAGTGCTGCTGCGTTTGTTAGGTTGCGCTGCGTTTGATAGCTGCGTCTATTTGGTAAAGCTGCTTTCAGACCCATTGTAACTCAATACTACTCTTATTGAGAGAAAAGAATATTATTGTTCTATTTAATGAACAAAAACCACTAAGATAGGCTCTGCGCATCTGTTGAATACTGTATATTCTGATGCATACGTTAAAACAACAGAAAGCTTACATTCATTCCTTTAAATATCAGACAAATACTAAACGATGGTGGAATTTTACGTTATATTATAAAAGAAAATTGCTCGGCTCGATAATTAGACTTCGCAATGAGCTTCTTGATGACAGAGACTTGATCTACCATGGAAGCTCGCGACAGACCTGCGGACTTCTTGTATGGTTAGTCATGGCAGCTTCATCACACCATCTTCATATTGATGAGGGTTAGCGACGCTCCAGAACCTTCAATTTAGATCATTCGGATGTGGTCTATGAATAAACTACTTTTCGCCAGACAACAGTATTTCTTTGCCAATCAATGTCAGGACTGATACCCAGGAACAAGAAGACAAACGTCTTATTTAGTTCTATTGAGCTCTCGGCACTCGTGGAATTTATTCGGCTTCATTATCAGTTGTGTACAACGAATGGTTTAATAAGTTCACTTGCCGCAAACAAATTTTCTAGTAACTTGTCGAATAGAAAAAGTAGGATCTTCCTAAATCTCTTTAGTAACGAATTGGTTAACTTCAGCCGTTGTTTTCAAAGTTTTGCGTCCTAGGGGCAACACCTCCGAAATTCCCATTTTCTTGATATTTTCGACGATGCGATTGAATAGATGTGTCTGATACTTGCTATTCTATCTTCTTCGTACGTTTAATCTCTGCACGATTTTTCGTTTCGACGCTGCTGGAGAGGGGACTTCACGAATTCGAGAATGATTCCAGTTCTCTGTTCACGCAAACATTACTGAGAGGCAAGATATCTTGATTATTTTTCAGGCTTGGAATATCGCACGACATTATTTATTTGGTCATCAGAAACAGGGGATGACAGCCAAATGTCCAGTATCATAGATATGATAGAACATAAAGTTTACAATAATAGGTCATACATTGATTGATCAAATGCTACTTCAAAATACACACTCTTCAACAAAATGTGTATTATTTCAATGTAACGATGAAGCCCATTTAGTACAAGTCCCCCATTACTTTTATTGACGATCCTCTTCAAGTTATGTTTACCTGCTCTCTAGTTGAAGGTGAACTACATCTGGTCGCTCATTCAAAGACGCGCAACCTGCCGGGGTCGGTATAAACGGATTTAGAACTTAACAATTTGAACCTCTCGAGAAGAGGGAGATGGGGGAGAAAGGTAGGAGGGGGTAAAGTTGGAGGACAAGCGCTGCCTACCATTCCCTTTTTCCACCTGGCTACGCACCTGGTGATTCCACTCCAAAATCGGCCGTTACCTGGTCACCATTTTAGGCATAAAATTGTCGGCCAATATGAACGCTTCATGTCCGGCCATCTATAATTCTTCCTTAAATACTTATTTACATGGACTAAGAGAGCGACTATGAGCAGAAACAATGCACTCCCCTTTTGCGAACCTCGTCCAATTTGTCGGTTCATTTTGGCCCCGCAGGGAGCAACCATCTCGTCTTAAGTTGAAGTCCATCACACCTCATCATGTGGAGAATACATCCCACATGCCCGGCACGGAGAAGAAGTTAATGTATATATGCATGTGTGTATGAGTGTGTACTTATGTACATATACATATGTATGTGTATATGTATGTTTATGTATGTATATATATATGTGTGTGTATGTATATTTGTGTGCATGTACATGTATATGTGTATGTGTGTGTTTATGTATGTAGATAGTTTGTGAACCATCTTGCTTTCAGCGTGGGTGCC
>SDVV010019258.1:0-13573 GCA_016164225.1 Gammarus roeselii | reverse complement strand
TAAGGTTAGGTTAGGTTTTGAAGGCCGTGAATAATATGTAAAAAACAAGAATCATGTGAAAAAAGGTATAACAATCAAACAACCGATGTAATTTGCACATGAAAATGGATGAAATTTGCTAGATCAATATTGAAAATGTATATCAAAATTGTAAATGATAGGTCAAAGTATAGAGCCATGTGAAGGGATATGATATGAACATATCATAAATCAATGAATAAGTATTATATGTATGCAGGAAAAATCTCGAACGATGACACATAAATCTTGGTTAAGTTGGTTAGGTTAGGTTAGCATGCCTAGGTATTAATGCATCTGGCAGTGTATGGTAACAATTTTTGCACAAAATGTGTGTAAATACCTACATGGTGTCAACACATGTGCCGACACTGTGACACTAACGCTTCTGTAAATGCATGTAAAAGTATATGTGTATACCTGGTGTGTGACGTAAAAAAACTACGAAAAATAGAGCCGTGTGGAGGGGATTTGATATGTACATCGCACATAATAAAGACTAAATATCATACATAACCATCAAACTTGAATGAAAATCTATAATTACTGGTTAGGTTGGCTAGAATGACTAGATCTTTGAACCTAGACTCTTACACATTAAAAAATTGCAACAAATTAATGTGCATTAGTTCTCTTTGATCCTACCTGCTGAGTCTCATCCAAACATGTAATAGAGACATCGACAAAAAATTCTGGAATCTAAGCAACTGCAAAAAGATATTTGCTGGATCAAATTGGAGAAATGTATTCAACTGATTTTGATCTGTTAAATATACAGCCCAAGTGGAGAGTTTCATACTTATCAATATCATACATAAGCATCAAACTTGAATAAAAATACTTGACTCTTGGTTAGAATAGGTTAGGTTGCCTAGGTATTAATGTATTTGGCAGTGTATGGTAACCCTTTTTGCATTCATTGATATTTGATCTATGTTGTCGTACATTGATATATATTTGGCTAATTATGTACCTTAGACATGGTTTATATCCTCGATATTATTGACTGCGGATCTTACATAACAGATCTGTAGTAAATATGTTAGAGTGGATTTATTCAATAATCATTATAATAGACGAAAATGGTAGGAGTAACACATCCAACACTACAAAAAAAATCTCATCCCAACAGTAAAACCATACATAAAACTTGCTAACTCTTTAACACCCATAACAATCACTGACATATGCGGGAAGCTTACATACACGTTTTAAACTCTACAGTCTACTAACGAGCGATCGCCTAACATTACTTGAAGCTAGTCGATATTACTGGACTTGTAACAAGCAAAGTGAAAAAATAAATATATATATATATGTAGGCACACAATCCGCAAAAGATTGGTAAAACTACAGAGTCAAGTGGATAGTTTTCATAAGAAAAAAACCTAATTCAAAGAAGAAATACATAACAAACAACTGTCAACGTATCACAAACATTTATATAAGTACCACTTGCGGGAATAAGCATCTAGTAAAGACATGCGAGCGGATAGCATAATTGAGATGTAGATTAAATTATTGAAGAATTTTAACACTAACACTTCACAAATCCGGTACATTAGCTCTCCAAGACAACATGGAACCGGAGTCAAGAAGTAAAACATATCATTATTTTGGATCATTACATCCAAATAAGCGTATTTTATGCCCAACATTCCATGGAAATTAGGCGAATTTATATCGAACAACAACAACAATATAATAGCTAAATAAGATTCTTAACTCTACTTTAAGCAGCAATGATCAACTATTATATCCGGTGCATCCTATCACACCCAGATGATAAATCCTACTCCAATATCCCACGTGATCTGGTTCATGACTAAGATCGTATACTAATAACATAACAGCCATACCGGAAAATATCTGACATTTAACACTGAGTTAATGCGAATAATGTTATTTTTACTATGATATCTGTTCAAATCTATAACAAATTCCTAGATTTAACTTATGCCATGCCTCTGGCAGGACAAAATTGAAGCCCACCGTGTCATAACAATGAACTCTACAATGCTTCACTAGGTCACTCCTCAGCAATCTACCACTGATATATAACAAATTTAGAGGTAACACCCAGTCACGGTACAGGACCTCAGACATACCATGCATCTGTTTAACCCATCGTCTCTGAACGACGTCGAGCAAAGTCACATCCTGGACATAACCAAGAATCTATACACAGGTACAGTGGTCAAGAATGGGGCTGACATGAGTCTCAAAGAGTGTGGCCATAAAGAGCTAGCTTCTGTTCACTGATAACTTAAGTGAACCACTACAACGAATAGCAGCTTGTCGGATAACGTCTCTAACAAACCAATGGAACTTAAGATCGACATCCACAAGAACTTACAAGAACACATTTAACTTGGACAAACTCCAAATGACAATCAAAGAGTGTAAGCCACCTCTACACCAGGACTCCATCATCCAGTAAATCGTCTTCTAAAACGCTACACTATACACTTGCTAGGGTTCAATGACGAAATTCCACAGAGATGCAGTACGGACTTACACCTCTTCAACATACATTCCTATGATTACCGTGGGAAAAAAATCATACAACAACAACAACAACAACTATAAAAATAGTCAAATAAGATGCTCTACTCTGTTATATTTCACATTAAAAATGTAATACACAATGGTATCCAGCATAGTGAATCAGGAATAAACGTAAACGCAACGAGCTTTTGCCTATGGGACATCTCTAACTCCTCCTAAACAGTGAAGAATGGTTGTACAATAAACATACAATAATCTAACAGCAAGACCGAGTGTGTAACAAATAGGATCTTCTATATCTATAATAACCACGTCAAACCTGAACCAGGATGTAAAAAGATACATAAAACATGAATAATATACAACATGTAACTAAATTATACCTGGAATAATGTTCAACATTGCAGATACAAACGTAATATATCCTAATAATCCGATATGGTATAAAATACCCAATACCTTGCATCGAAGATGGAAACTGTACAGAGAACATACAAAACTCAAGGACACATACTAAAACTCTCGAGTTATAAGAAAGCAAGAAGATCAATTCTCTATCATACCCAAAACATACATTAAAAACCGTGACGAACGAGGAAAAAGCATGTAACCAACCAAACAACTGACGTGAATAAGATACCTGGACATTCGAGCAACCTACGCTGAAACCTATAGTAAATGGTGTGGAATACTTCTACACGAACACGGTATAGTATACACAAAATCTGATAAAATTACTCTCCAACTAAGTCCAATATAGAGTTAAATTAACATTTCTTCAACTAAAGTAACCACGGCTTAATCGTAACAGAATGTTATATATACGTATGTATGTATAGACATACAGCCGTTTCCCCCTAATCAGGAGGGTGGCTAAGTTAGGCTGATACAGAGGAGGGAGGCGCACAATCTCCCCGCCACAAGACCGCCGTGTCTTTGCCAAGGCTCGAACTCGCGACATGCAGCACCAGAGGCTGGCACTGCAGTCGGCCACGCTATCTACTCGGCCACGAGTGGTTAGCGCAATAACCGACCATTTATGCCTGAAATAGTGTGCTTCGTGGACAATGCAAACCTAAAATATCCTAAAAATTCCCATAACTGTAGGAGATAACTATTCAAAAGTCCAAAAAATACTACAAATCCAGCATAAATCCACCGAATATTGCCAAGTATACATAACACAATATAATGACTTACAATACATCCATATCGTTGAGGTACTCTCGCTATTGGAACACCGCGTCAATGGAACACCGATATATCTGGCTCAAAACTGGATAATGCGTTATGGGGTAGATATAATCTTGTAACGAAGCTGCTGCATCAGCCCAAAATACAAAGATCAACACGCCAACTACCAAACTAATAAACCGTACTATTCCCATACATAGTATATGCATATGAAAATAAATAGATAGAGAAACACAAAACGCCGCCCAAATTCAATATCAGGCTGGTACCCCACCAAACAAGCTCCAAATGAGTCAATAATACCCCAGCTAGATAAGAAAACAAACATATATGTACAGAAAAATATATAGAATTATAATCCAGACATAAAAAATATAATGAAACATTCACTGAAAACATAGCAAACGTGCCACGGAAACAAATTTATAAGACAAAAAACAGGTAAGAGCAAACTCACATAATTTTCCATGAGCGCATCCAACTTTTTGCCTAGGGGGGTCTTCTACCGCACCCCACCAGAAATTTGGAATAGCACTAATCCTACCACAATCGCATAAATATATATAACGAGCAACAGTTGGTGACCAATTACACGCCAATAGCACCATCTAAGGAAGAAAAAACATATATAGATACAATAAAGATCAAAAATACAATAAAATGGTAAATGTTCATAACATAAAAACTGCCTATGTATATCCGAACGCTGTCGTCCGTCCGTCCGTCCGTCCATCCGAATGAGTCACTCGTTAGCGGCCTATCTTATTCCTGTCGTCCACGAAAATTTGGGGCTCAAACTCCGTAGAGTGAAAAGTAACTCTATTTACCACTAATCCGCGTCTTGACGTTATAATAGCTTCTGTTGTACAATCTCGCATTTTGGAACATACTCTAACGTGCTCTAAGAAATACAACGGGAACACTCCGCTGAAAGTATGTGTTCCTTCAGGTGGCCTTAACTTACGTTTCCTCCTTTCATCTAGCTCAACAATGGTTTACCAACTATATCCACTATTAACCTCCTTAACGACACCAGCAAATTAAACATCACATTACCAGTCATTGAGGCTTGTTTTAACGTTACGTAGTAGCAGTAGTAGAAGTGGTCCATTGTGGAGTACTGCTCGTCCATTCTATCAATACTCCATTATTGAATTTGCAGTACAACTATCCCAGCCTAAGTTGAAGGTGTCCATCGTTCATAAGCTACCGGATGCTCAAGGTTCCAACGGAGGTTGATGCCACCTTGGCGGCAATAGACCTAACGTAATATTTTCTTAGTAAGGAGGTGGATTAAACTCCCAGTGTTTGTCGAGGTGGTTTTTAAATGTGAATACGTTATTACTGTTAACCACATTAAGTGGTAAACGGTTCAAAATTGTTGGTATCTTACTTGGAATGAAGTTCTCGGCCACTGATGTTGGTTTTTGCTGGAGTTTGTGTTCATTAATCTTTTTCTTGTGCTATAATCTCGGTCAAAGAGGCCCTCTGGGTAAGCTCTAGGAAACTCATTTAGGTATTTGATGGTTTCTATCAACTGACCTCTAAGTCGTCTTCATTCAAGTGATAACAGTTTGAGTTAGTCGAGTCTTTGCGGATATGACTTATTTCTCAGTTTCAGAATCATTTGTGATGCTCGGTGCTAAACATGTTTCATTTTGTTAACATCCCCTCATAGGTGAGGGGGCCAAAATTGTACTGCAAACTCCATTTGAGGCCTGACGAGGGAAATAATAATTGGAAGCATGATATCCGTGGACATGTATGAGAAGTTTCTGTACATAAAAACAGGGAGTCTATTGCCTTTCTTGTAGCTACTTTCCACTCTGTGGTGATTAATATTTCAGGATCTCGTTGTTGGTCGACTTCAGTCAAATGCTGATCTGTCATCGCATTAACAGAATTTCGATTTTATGATCCAATGTGCATATCAGTGCATTTTTCAATATTTAAGTTCATTTGCCACTTATCAGACCAGTCCACTAGTTTATTAAGATTTTATTGGGTAGTTATGCGAACTTGCCTCACAGTCCGCGTTGTGGCAGAGTTTAGTGTCGTCAGCAAATGTTGATATCT
The DNA here is from genome assembly GCA_016164225.1 of Gammarus roeselii. Lineage (NCBI taxonomy): Eukaryota > Metazoa > Arthropoda > Malacostraca > Amphipoda > Gammaridae > Gammarus > Gammarus roeselii. The sequence goes on along the minus strand of SDVV010019258.1, from coordinate 7,777 downwards.
TGTTAACGATGTTGGTGTCGAGATCATTTATCAGTTACGAAGAGAAGGAGTCCAGGAACACTGCCCTGATGTTATCGCAGCCCACTGACTTTGTTCTTGGCCGACACAGACCCGTTGCTTGTGGTCCGTGAGCCAATTTCGGAGCCAGTTTATCTTGTTATCTCATTAACTATAACAATTTTACCTTCAATTAAGGAATAAATTCACCATGACTGCAGAACCAAGAGTTAGCCTCTCTCACAGTCAACTCCATCTAATTGCTCCCACTACATCAATTAGTGGACGGTTGTACCCATATTCCTTTTTCGTTTCAATTCTACTCCTCAGTCCGGAGGACACATAGGGAAATATTTTCCATGCATTCATAGGTTTCTTATTGTTATTTAATGACTTGATTGACACACTATCAAAATCCCTCAATGATACTTGAAGTATCAAACGCCGTAGCAGTATAAGAAATTAACTCAATAAAATCACTGAGTTGGGGGAGATATCGAGAATAATGTCAAGATCAGCACCCTGACAATAAATTATAAAAAATTAGAGCCTTCAGCCAGACTCAGAAACTACATAAAGATATAATCTTGCATTAGCAAAAAAAATGTAAATACCAGACTCTAAATATCATTTGACAGCTCTGTCAACGTATGATTTGATGTCCACAAATTCTTCTTAAATCGAATTCGATGACAGAGGAGGAAAAAATTTTGAATGAAATTTATCTGAAAGGATTACTTTGACGGGATCATCATCAACCTGTAACTTGTAGGAGACAATTAGGCATCAACTAGTTCAGTTAGCAGAACTCTGTGTACATAATATTCACATACACAAATTCAATGCTCAATCTAACAAGAAAATACAATGTGCGCTTCAGAGAATCTGAAAGCCTCCTGTTTCAGTTGACAAATTCCGCATCGAAAAAGAATTTAAGAGTTTCATACACGACTACAGGTCACTCATCGCAGCCTGATCCTCATATCCAACTCTTTCCCGTACTGCCTACATGCCTTGGCAATTTAGATGGTCATCATTCGCGGCAGTGTGATTGTCATCAAGTCAGACAGTTTATCCATGTCGCTTTGTGTGTCGCTAAAATCACGAATTACCTTCGTCGATTTACTGCATAAGACATGAAGTTAGAGTGAAACTGGGATTATTTTTTAAATCAAATGTTTACAACGGAAACAATTTATTCCTATCCGCAATGTAAAAAAAATACATCTGAGATGTTTATTTTAATGCAATAACAAGATATAAAATTTATCACCTTCATGTTAAAATTTCAAAGCAACTCAGCCAATATTTAAAGATTTATGCAGAAATAAACCGGAATACACGAATTTTGCAGTTTCCAACAGTTAAAAACACTTCTAGAAATAATTTAGTTCCTGACAATGGTAACAAAAAGAGTAGCTTCCAAGCCATAGTAATTCAGTAAACCAGTCCTGGTGGAGTCAACAGTTAACCCATTACTTACCGTCCTTCCAGCACGACCTGGGCGCTGGGTCGTCAGGTCGCCCCGGTGCTGAGGGTCTTTTGTTGGCTCAGCTGTTCTCCGACACACACTACGCGTTGCCCATCAGCAGAGACTGGCTGAGGCAGACTATGGCGCCAGGTGAGAGACGGAGACAAACACGTCAATCTTTCTTTAATAGCTTTCCCTCTTTGCTGGAGGAATGAATTGTGTTACATTGTTAATGATTTGTTCATTCAATTACTATTTCATGAATGATCTCAATCCAGTCACAACTTGAATTAAAGTAAAGGGGTTTGTTTCTCATTTTTATGCCAGTAATTTACTTTTATAGCATAAATTCTACGTTTAGTTTTTGACAAAGGTACAAGCCTCTACTAGCTTCTTGGTGTAAGTAATGCACTGTTAGGAAAAAATTTCGAGTTAACGACAAAATAAAAAAAGATCCATCCCTTCAAACTCAGACACAGGTTTTCGACGACTTTAAAAAATGGGAATTTAAATACCATCACGAAAAAATACATGGTTACGGACAAACCTCTCGTCATCAATGAAACCGTTAAAATAAAACATTTCACGTTTATTAAACGATGAATTCCATTTAACACACGTTAAATTGCAATTCGAAAGAACGCTCACATGTTATTATTTTATACACTATGGGATATAATAAGTCATCAAGAAGCCGAGATCGAACTGTAATCGATTGCATTCTTCAGGAACAGAACTTCGCGGATTGTCTGTAAATGAATGGTAATATCAACGTTAAATGCATCAATACAATACACAAGAAAAATACTAATAAAAAATAATATGTATGGAACTGCATTTAAATAAACGTCTCAGCGGTCATTGTTTTTTTACAATGCGGATAGGAATAAATTGTTTCGTTGTAAATATATGATTTATAAAATAATCCCCGTTCTACTCTAACTTCATGGCTTATGCAGTAAATCAACGAAGGTAATTCGCGGTTTTAGCGACGGGCGTTTTTAAGCTACTGCAAAACAGAGGAAGCAGTTCTAAAACACAACAAATACGAGTGAAAATGTATGAACAGTTTGCAAACTTTCAACTGCAGTATTAAAGGATTAGGTTATCTATCCCTTATTAATTACATTTCTTCACAGTGAATGATACAAATTGTGTCTACGTCGCCACGTGACCTCAGCAAAATTGCTAATGATTTTGAACTCATTGCAGATTTTCTATGTACCGTCGTTGTCAATCAAATAAATTCATCATTAGAGCAGCCTCAGATAAATACGGAGATCAAATTTTATGATTATATGAGATTCGGGGCTTGTATATATGACCGGAAATTGCTAACGTTCCAACTCAGGTAGATAGCCCTGGATAAAGTTAATACCAGTGACTGTTGCTGAACCTGTTCCTAACACTATTCAAATGCGTGTGTTAGCAGTGAGGCTGCCGGCCGCTTTACGACCAGTCATCTCACCTTCCCGGAGCCAACAACCTAAATTAACTAACAAATATCGGAAAACTTCATATATTTTTTATAGATACATGAATTATTGGTTTTACTTTGCGACTCAAAACGAGGACTGCTCAGAAGATCGGAGAAACAGTTGATCAAATTCGTAAACAAAACAAAGATTTTTTTAAACAATACATGTTTGTGGCAACCGTCATTTTTAATGATCTTTTTGGCTTTCGTGGATAGTTCGTTCTAACTCACACTGTAGCAATGTCCGCCTATATCATACACTAAGATATTCGAACAGATATCTGCAATATCAGAATAGCGACATACTTGGCTTTTACCATACAGATTATGCATTTCGTAGAATATGTACTTGATGGTCGGTAATAGCCATCAGTATATATACTGAGTACATTGTATTGATATCGTGATGTCAGCAGTCTAACGTCGTGATCGCCACCCTCTTAAAACCAGTTCGTTTGAATTGTTTGCTTAATCTATCAGTTCCTTTTCATGGTTGTCGAACACGACAAAAATGTCGGTGCAATTCACTGAGAAATACCAATGGCTAATCCCGACCTCTTAAAACACCTCCTAAGAAATACATAATCAATATGATTGAAAAAAGGCACAACAAATTAGGTGCGCTCCGTTGCCTACGATATATAGTTTGAACCAATCATGGTTCTTCGGCTGCTTAATAACCAATTTCCTTAGGAAAAAATAACTATTATTGGGGTATTGATAAACAAAAATGAAAGTTTCGGCTTATCTTACCAGATGATGCTTGAAAATTTTCCAATGGCATTCACTTCACATCATTGGTGGTGGTTTGAATTGTTGGGGTTTTCTACACTTTTTATGACCAGAATCAACGATCGTCCCAGTTCTTATTGCACCGATGAATTCATCAACGACTTATGAACCGAAAGAAAGTGACACAAATCTGTTTAGTTTTATAAAAAACTGGTTTCAGTGTTGTCAACAATCGGTCATTACAGATTCATTGACACATTGTAAGAATCCCTTAAGTTATATAGTCAAACTATAGTTCCAAATCCAACGACCGCTTTGCCAGAACATGATGTGCAACCTATTAATCAGCTCTGTCTGTTATACTGAAATATCTATTGCGTAAATTTTAGTATTTTTTTGCAAAAAAAGTGCCACCGGCTTCTATGTGAAGAGACAATCATATGTTTGAGCAGCTTGGAGCTCAAATTTGAACGAGGAGAAGGAGGTGCACTTCGTGAAGTACCTGAATGCGGTGCAGAGGGAGGTGATCGTGCCCTCCGAGGTCGGGCTACCCATCATTGGCCGCATACAGACGCCGGCCATCCTCTACCAGAAAGGGAAATATAAGATCGTGACTGACAGAGGGCAGCACTTGTCAACGCAAAAAGATAACACCATTCCTAATTCTTTTGGTGTTGATGTTTCCTACCAGGGCAACACCACGTAAGGATAACGGCAAGGCGCTCAATTATTATACATATTGGTGTAAATGCCCTACTGGTCTCTGTACTTAAAATCCTGTTTATACGTAAAAGTACAGCGAAATTCGTTATGACTCTTGATATCAATTATTGTGATGTATTTGTTTTCAAATTATAAATCATTATAGTTTTGTCTAGTGGAAAGAAATAGAGTTTATAACTCGAGTCATGATCCCAAACCAGCACTCCGGGTTTGGGCTCTTAAATAAACTTTTATGTATTACAACTTTCCAATAAAGTTATTTCCCCTGAAATTTATTTTCAAAACGCACTCTTTGATTTATCAACTTTTCATTTGTGTAATTTTTTCGTATAACAAGCATGTCCCTTTACACTGTGAAACATTCTCAAATACAAGCTATTCCTCGGCTATCATCAACATTCAACAACATTTCCTCCTAATCCTGACCACCCCTTCCACTTCCCCAGGTTCTCTGCCACACTGGAGAGCACGGTGAGTGTGCTGGTGCCATGGCTCAACATCACCGTGGGCGCTGGAGTGACCCTCAAGACCGCTCTCGCTGTGCCAAACACCACCCTGGGGATCAAGCTGGACCTGAACGGCCCGGCTAAGGAGGTGGAACTCTACGTGCGATCCAGTTTTGATAAAAAGGTGTAGTAATCCCTACCTTTACTGTTCGATGCCAATATGCTTAGCAGTTTTTTGTGGTCACCCACTTATTGCGTTAACCTAAATTTTATTTTTCTTTTGACCGTCCGCTCACGTGATATGTTCACTATCACTCCGACCAGGAGCGATAAAACGTGAGCGAAGCCAAACAGTGATCACCTCGAGATGAGCGGAATGCAATCAGGTAGATGGCGGCAACACTGTGTTGTTCTTAGATCTCCTTCAAGTAGATGCAGAATATTCTGATACGTTTTCAATAATAAACTATAAAATATTCTCAAATATCTTTTTAGTTCCAGGGAAGCCAGGTTTATGCAACGCCGTCTTTTGACGTCTAGTTTAACCGCTGAACTGTTCCGACAATTTCCCTTAGAAAAAATCCCAAATGTGCGGCTATTTGGCGACGTGCAAAGTGACACATCGCGGGAAACAATTAGTAATGTATTTCACCTCATATTTTAAAGCCTATTGAACGAGAAATATTTTTTAGTCGAATAAATCACAAATCATCGGTTTCGTTGTTTTTGTGACAAGGTCTTTGAATCGCGATAAGAACCCTCTCACCGCTCTCTAAACTTTGGTCACAAAACGGGCCTTTTAGATGCGCGTTACGAGTGTTGCAAGTGTTAGAAGACAACGACAGGCCTCTTGACCCCAACAAAATTACTTTACGATAGAAGAAACATTAGTACTCAAGTTAAACTTCTAACGATTTCTAGGATTTCTTAGAAGCAAAGGACCTGAACCATGAGGCACCTAAATCTACGGGAAGCCTTGACAGACGCTTCCGCGACGGCACAAAGCAAGTCACTAATTAACAATGAATAACGACAATACGGAAAAAACTAATATAAAAAAAAAGCTTTCTGTGTTCTTATCAGCTGTTGTAAACTTCTATTGTGACGTCAGAGAGCAGGAGATGTAGAAGGCCTAACCCACAGCAGAGTGAAAAAGAAGGGAGCCGCAGTGGGAAAGGCATAACAACCACTGCGCTTATGATGTTAGCATGACATTTCTAACTGCGTCTCTGATCCGCTGCTTTGTCTTATCTGGTTACTCCCTTCATTCGTCCCAGGTGCCGGTGCTTGTGTCGGCCAGGGTGCCGTACACGGTGTCGCGCGCCATGGGTCCTGGGCCTGACAACCCCGGCAGCAAGCTGTTACACAAGCTGAAGGACGTGCACTCCCCTCACAGCGCAGTCAAGAAGGTGAGCACTTAGCGGTGACATTTCATTGGAAGGTGACCACTTAGGAGTGACACTTCAAGGTGTAGGTGAGTGTTTAGGAGTGACACTTCATTGTGAAGGGGAACACTTGGCGGGGACATTTCATTGGAAGGTGAGCACTTAGGAGTGAAACTTCAAGGTGTTGGTGAGTGTTTAGGAGTGACACTTCATTGTGAAGGGGAGCACTTAGCGGGGACACTTCATTGTGAAGGTGAGAGCTTAGGAGTAACACTTCATTGTGAAGGTGAAAGCTTAGGAGTGACACTTCATTATGAAGGTGAGCATATAGAGATAACACTTCCTTATGAAGGTGAGAGTTTAGAAGTGACACTTTATTGTGAAGTTGAGCACTTAGCGTTGACACTTCATTGTGAGGGTGAGAGCTTAGGGATGACACTTCATTGGGAAGGTGAGCACATAGCGATGACTCTTCTTCTAGGAGGTGAGCACTTAACAGCGACACTTTAGTGTGAAGGTGAGCAATTAAGAGTGACATTTAATTAAAAATGTGAGAACTTAGTGGGGGCTCTTCATTGAGACGTATCAGTCCTAAGCATCATTGAATGAAAGCACAGAACTAATACAAAATGTAGGAAACAATCGTGAAATAAGCATTGTTGTATGTATATGCATGCCAAATTCTTGTACTTCGTCGCATACCGTGCTTCGTACTTTTCCAATTGATATAAAATATATGAATTCGAGCAAGAGCTTCAATTCTTTACTTGTCAACGTTCATATAACTCCAAATGACGCAGACGTGCAAAACTATGTACGTGTCATAGTTGGCATAGTCGCAGGATATGGTTGCGCAGGATAAATACTCCGGGCCTATTTAGTCCAGGCATTTGTACGTGTATGTGAATAAATGAAGGGTGGGAGTGAGATTCCAACAACCGACCCCTTGATCATCACTCAACAACCGCTACCACAAGGGGCCATCACGCAACACCCGTTACCACAAGGGGTCATCACTCAACAACCGCTACCACAAGGGGTCATCACTCAACAACCGTTACCACAAGGGGTCATCACGCAACACCCGTATTAAAAGAAGTCATCAAGTAATAACCGTTACCACAAGGAGTCATCAAGCAATAACCGTTACCACAAGGGGTCATCACGCAACAACTGTCACCACAAGGGATCATTACGCAACAACCACTACCACAAGGGTCATCACGCAACACCCGTTACCAAAAGAAGTCATCAAGCAATAACCGTTACCACAAGGAGTCATCAAGCAATAACCGTTACCACAAGGGGTCATCACGCAACAACTGTCACCACAAGGGGTCATTACGCAACAACCGCTACCACAAGGGGTCATCAAGCATCACCCGTTACCAAAAGGAGTCATCAAGCAATAACCGCTATCACAAGGGGTCATCACGCAACAACCGTTACCACAAGGGGTCATCACGCAACAACCGTTACCACAAGGGGTCATCACGCAACAACCGTTACCACAAGGGGTCATCACGCAACAACCGTTACCACAAGG
>SDVV010019257.1:0-13573 GCA_016164225.1 Gammarus roeselii | reverse complement strand
TATGTATACGTATGTGCATGTATGTATATGTAGCTGTATCGTCACCTGAAATATGCCCGGCCCTGAACATATAGGCATGCACGGCCGTGGCTCTGCAACTCCCTATGGCCAACACATACCCTGACAACATTCGCTACATAATGTATTAGGCGGATTATCAGAATAAGGAACTGTTACCAATTGTTATATGCAATTTTATTTTTCTGATCTCAATATTATGTGTCATTTGAGTATAGAGCAGATTCATTGGGTTTTTTTAAACCTCTATTAATATCTATTTGATTGTTACTTGTTCCGGTCAGTTCTGCACTTGTATTCGTTCAGCTATGGATGCAAGATGCACGTTAGTGACACACTCGGTCACATTTTGGCATTTATAATTTGCAAAGAAATCAGTAAGGCCACTCAATCTGATCAGATTGTCTGGTATTAACATTATTTTCGATTTGTGTACATTTATGTATAAATTTAAGATGCAAAACTTAATACCATACCGCTTATGTATGAATAAGATTCTTTCTTTAGACCTCCTTGCCTTGTAGCATAAGTTGTTCGAAACGGGTTTGACATTGAGCTTTCCCATCGCATTACACATTCCTGCTGCTGGTACCAATAGTTTAGTAGTTCAAAAATGTGAATTAGTGCCTACCTTTCAATTCTTATTTAAAAATTGTCCAGTGATTTACACGATCAAATGTTTTCTCAGCGTCCAGACAACAAAGGTACACAGGTGGCCCGCTACTGACAAAGTAATGAATCGCCTGTTTTAATGTGAAGATTGCCATTTCCGTCCCATGCTGAGGCTTGAACCCACATTGTTTGGCGTTGTTTTCAGACAGTCTTAAGCCTTATCTGGATAACTATTTCTAGTAGCTTTGATGCAGCAGCATTAATTGATATTGGTCTGTAGTTACTTTTATCAGTCGCACATTTTGTCTTCTTGAATTATATGTTCTTTCTGTTTCACGTACACTGCCATAACTCTATTGTCTCATACCAAAAAGATTTGATCTGTTTTGGTTATGAACCATCATAACTCTCGTAGCTCTCTAAGAACTATTCAACTTAATTCGGAAAGACAAGGTGGCCGATTGCTGTTTACGTTCAAAACTTGTGGAATTAAAATGATCAGTTTTGGATCAAATGAATCGTAGCTAATATTAACTAGAGGGTTTAAAGTCCAGTGTTATGTCAAATAAACAGTGAGGAATATAAATATTGGTGCATACGAGATGCACCAGCTTTTCATGCCACACCTGGCAGTGAATTTACGCTGTGTCCCATGTCAATTTCTGCTGTATCTAGACTATGAATCAATTATTTTCTTCTAGAACCAATTGGTCCTGGGTCTTTGACGTGATTCCAACTGCACCTATATGCAACAGAGTGACACGCGAAAAATTTGTGAGTGATTGAAAAACGGTTTTCATAATACATCATCTGAATATGGAATTGTGTGACGTCATTATCACATGATGTTTTTCTGCTTCACGATGGGGTTTCACCGAAACATGCTTATCGATATGGGTAAACATTATCGATTACGTTAGAAACATTAAACTTGAAGAGCCGATGTTCGGAACCCATTAGCCTAATAGTTCTCACATTTCTAACGATGTCACTGATTTGCATGTAAGTAAATTGATAACTACTATAGGGGTTATGTTACTGACCCTCTAAACTTTTCAAATATATTTTTCTGGAGCTTGTTTTTGTTTCCAAAAGATTCGAGTAAATGTCTACGAGAAAGTACAACGGGCATGAATACTTTTCGATTCCTAATACATCTTAAGAAACCAAATATTGTCTTATTACGAAAATGTCCCTCAATTTTATTTTCTTCTTCCATTTACCATTGCCACCAAGTGGCTATCAGCGTGAAACACTTTCTGATGGTGCAACGCACTCGCGGCAGCCCGACGAGCGTTCTTAGATCCCCCGTGCAACCTACAAAGCCTACTCACAGACCCAACCTACCGTAAAAAGCTTATCGCTTTCGGAAAACACACCGGACTATACGAAGCTGTCTAAACCTCTAACACCTGTGCAAATGAGGTGGTCGCTCCTCCTCATTACGAACAGAAACAACAACACATTTTACGACGATACGCATTAACTCTTTACTCTCTCGTACGCGCTAGTACGCGAATATACCACAATCAAAATATGTACTGACTTAATTTTGACAAAACTAGTATTTTCGCACGCGAGGCCGTGCGGACTTACCTGAATCAACGACGGTCGCGCCCTACGGGGGAGCCTATTATGACTCATGTTGAGGCTCTGGTGGAAATGAGGCCCAAATCAAATCAACATACATGTACCATTGTCTCTAGAGTTCACGCATTTACTAAATATCACATAAAGATTGCGTAAATATGGAAACCTCCGACCACAATCTTCTAGCAGCGTTCTGAATATTTGGAGGGTGGTTCTAAACACAATGTCAGTCCCGTGTGTCAGATAGGTGTTGTAACAGTAAACGTACCGATCCAATGTCAACCACATGTTATCACTAAAAAGATACCCCAAATCAGAAATAAGGAATTTATAAAAAACAACCCAAACCTAACTTACTTTCATGTTTTTGTATGAATACTAATATCGTTATATAATAGTACTACAAAAAATTCTCCCAAAAATATATAGTAACGAAGAAAAAGAGTAAATGTCAGGCTAACACACGTATCCGACTTATAGCTTGGAACCCTACAGTAATTTTTGTTGCAGGCCGTACGCGTCTTAAACTATTTTCGGTAGCTCAGCGGCTGAGGTCAGTGTGACAAATTGTCTTGAAACCCCTTCCGACAGTGGCAAGCAGCCTTTTGACAACAACGTGACAGTGCGGATTGCTGTAGTTGAGGTGTAGAGGCTGACTCATTATTTTTCTTAGGCGGCAGATTTCAATGTTTGTCGTCTACATTGTCGAAGCCATTGACTAAAAGTTCCATGAAAGTCAGATCTTGGTCTACGGAGCCAGCACGATCAATCCTGTCTGCTTCCTCTGCAGGCGAGACCTAGGCTTACGGCGGCTTGTCTTTAAATTTTTATAGCACTAAACTCTTACGCTTACGTGTTATTCTTAATTAAAGAGATTTGATACTTACTTTTGAAAGTATCTTCGACTTGTAGCGCCGCCGGAGTTGGCTAAACAATAATTAGCCGACTCTGGCGAGGGTTCAAAGGTAATTTGAAGTCGCCGGAGACTTTTGGAGGTCCCAAATCCACCTTAAGGAGCTGCCAAAGGCTCCCAAAGCTCTGGCAACGATTAATTGGGTTTACTGGAGACAGTTTTTTCCCCTGCTGAATCCAGACTGGCCTCACTCCAAAGAGTATAAATCTGACTGGCCCCAGCTAGTTAGGTGAGAAACTTAGCAGATGGACTGTGGACAATATGAATGAGATTGCATTAAATAAAGGTTTGTGCAGTAGACTAGTAATTTAACCTTGTCTCTTCCTCCCACTACTCTTGCATCCTGCTTTCATCACACTCTCCTATTTTGTTATATGTCAATGCAAAGGCATCACCTGAGAGTCAATCTTGATGTGTAAGTGAGTTATGAGTAGGTTTTATCCTTGCTGTTGTTAAATGCAACAATTTCACATTGGTTGTTGACCAATGTTGCCTTCATGGACCAACATGTTTTATAAGTAGGAGGCATGCAGGTTCCAGACAATCTCAGTCTTGACTCTTGTAGTTTTATATTGATGGATTAGAACTTCAATAATAAAGCACTCTAGGTAGGACAGATTCTATACCAAGCTCAATGCCTTTCTTACACATATCCTTGATAGGTTTCTCTGATTTGATGAAGTAGTGAATGATTTGCAGATCAAATTTTTGCAGCAAGACAACTCTGTCAGGAGTACCTTGTTAAAGGAAAGGTGGTTAACCCTTTGCTGAGCCTGTATCCCACATAATAGGGTTGACAGCAAACAGGGAGGTGATGTGTTTGTATGGAGTGGATGGAAACTTGCTGAGAACAGTACAAAGTTTCGTGTTGTCAGAAGAGCATGTGCCTGAGAAGGCAGCAAGATCAGTGATTTGTTCTTAGTGATAGTTAAACGGAAGTCATGTTGTGTTTTGTTGCCACTTGTCCTGGCCCCTTTTTGTTCAATCTCTGCATAAAGTGGTCAGGGAGGTGAACACAAGTGTAATTGGACGTAGGTCCATTATTGGAGTTGTTACAGTCAAATGGGACACAAGGCTGCTGTTTGTGGCATATGGCACTGATAGCAAATGCCAAAATAGTTATGTAGGCTAGTTTTGAAGTTGGTAAATTATTAGTAGCTGTCAGAGAAGGACACACTGCAAAAGTGAAATAATGTGATGAACAAGGAATGAGCAGAAGAAGGATTTAGCAGAATTTATGGCTCACCTGTTGTGTTGGCTAGTTAACAAATGAATAAGTTAAATAATTAGATTTTCCGATAATGAGTGGAAGAAGCTATTTATGGAATTAATGTTTACCTGATTAGAGAGTTATTGGAGGAAGTTGTGTTTCACATTATGTAACATACCTGGGCTGGGCTGTAATGTGGAGGAGAGGAAAGTAAACAGACTGGTTGTTTGGGAGGCAGTGCCACTGATGGCTCCTCTAGAGTTGGGCTGTTTGGGGCGGATGTCCTTGAGGAAGTGAGGGAGCTGAATGAGAGGGAGAAAAGGAAGTGCTCAGTTATACCGAGAGGTTTTGCGTGTGAGACCATTGAGCTGGTGGAAGCAAAGTTTCATGATGTGTGCCATGTCTTGGGTGTCAATGTTGTTTTGACTGACTTGGTCAAAATCAGCACTACAGGTCTGTTCAGAGCAAAGGTGACCAATGATGATTCCAGGCACAACCTGCTCTCACAGGCCCCTAGGCTGAAGAGCTTGGATGGTTTTAGGAGTCTTTACATCATCAGAAAGACCTAACCTTCAGGCAAAGAGGAGAGTTGCTGTCTCGGAGGCGTGCTCTTGAGGCATCAGAGGGTGACGTAGAGGAGAGAAGTGAATTCTTGGCGGCTGCTGGGGGACGGGGGGCTGATCCCAGTGCTGGTTGGGGTGGGCCTGTTGTTGTTTCCCGGGATTCCTCTAGTTGTGCGCTGGCAGGTGATTATCGAGGCGGTGACGGTGGCGCTGGGGGGACTCCGGTGGTGTTGGGAGCGGTGACATGGAAGGCTGTTTGTTCCACAACTGAACACATCGTGCTCCAAAAAATCTCCTCTTGATGTCCATATTGCAAGCTGGCTTCAAAAGCTTACAGGGATGACCTCATATGCTCACATCAGGGGCTCTTCAAAAAATACCCCCAAAGTTGACAACACCATGCTGGGAGCCTTAGTGTTTGTGCTGATGGCTGCAATGATGGTGCTGATGACTGCGGGGACAGTTCTGGTGTCCGCGGGGGTGGTTCTGGTGTTTGTGGAGGCGGTTTTAGTGTCCACAGAGGTGGTTCTGGTGTCCACGGAGGCGGTTCTTGTGTCCCTGTAGACGGTTCTGGCGTCCGCGGGAGTGGTTCTGGTGGTCGCGGTGGCGGCTGTGGTAGCGGCTGCGGTGGCGGCTCTGGTGGCAGCGGTGGCGGCTCTGGTGGTCGCGGTGGTGGATCTGGTGGCTGCGGTGGCGATCATTACTCTGATGCAAAGTCCTTGGCCGCTGCTCCTCTTCTCCTTTGTCTGCATGATGATTCCAACATCTGGGCAGGCTGGTTCCTCCGTCTGCGCTGCCGGCACCTGCTGCACGACAGCAGAAGTCAGTTTCCCGACTCCTGTCGGGATGGTTTCCTCCCATGATGCGCTGGAATTCACGGTAGTCCCTCATAATGTGGCCATAGCTGCCACAGAAGAGACACATGTTGTCATGAGGGTTTGATCGGCCACGTCCTCATTCATGGTACGCACCACGTCCATGGCTAGCTGGTCCTCCTCGGCCGCGCCACGATCCACGCTGGGGTGCGGTAGAACGGCACTGGGCAGCTAAGTGTCCCAGATTGTCACAAGAGTAGCAATGCAGCTGGCATTGGCCGAGTGATGGTGCTCTCTCCTCTGCTGCTTGGCGCTGGCATCAGGTTGGGTGGGGCACAAACTACGATAGTGCGAACTGTGTCTAAATGGCTTCCATGGTCCGTGAGACTTGTCGAAAGAGCCACTGCAAGTGGGAGTAGAGCATCCAGGGTAGGGTTGGGCATCGTCAAGAGATGAGCCTCCACAGCACGGCGGACCTCTGGACTGAGAGACAGCATCAACTTGGGCATAACTACTGCCTTCACACCATCGCCAGCATCAAACGCGGCTTTAGCTAGGGCCTCAAGCCTCAGCGCAAACACTTGGAGGCTCTTGTTGGGTTGTTTCGAAGCCTGCAGAAAATTTTCCTGCAGGGTCCAAGGGATGCCCTGGCTTGTCTTGCAGCAACTGATGATCAATCTCTTGACGCCGTCGTAATCATTAGTCGTTGCTACAAGGTTGTTCAAAGCCTGGCAGGGCTCTCCAGCAAGAAAGTTCTGAAGAACTAGAACCCAGTTTCTTGACTTGGATCTGTAGAGAGATGCTGCATAAGTTTCAAACAATAAAAAAAAAGTCTTCAATCGTGTAGCTCCCGTTGCTTCTATCATAGACTGGTGTTGGTGGCCGCACAGTTACTTGGCAAGCACCTGGGATTGCCTCTGCTACCAAGCGTAGTTCTGCGGCGCTTTCCTCCATCTTGATGCCCCTCCCATGTAGGACAAGGATCCCATCATTGTGGTGAGAAAATCAGCACTCAGGTTTTCCTGACCAGATACCACAGAGGGAGGAGCAGGTAAGCTAGTGGGGCTGAATATTGAAAATTTAGTATAAATAAAGCACAGCCTCAACCCCCACAACCCCGTGTTACCAACCGCAGGGAATCACCCCAGTCAACGTTACCTCAAAAAGGGGAGGTGCAGGAGTCACCTCTGATAAATTTGCTTACTAGGTTATTTATGCATCCTTATTCGAGACACTCCCATCCTAGCTACCTTGTGACTGCTCTATTGCACTAAAGGCACAGTATTCAACTGAGCATTTGGAATTCACTAAAAGGCTTTGTTAGCTTTCAAATCTTGCAATTGGAGAGATGCAAGTTGTATACATGTGACCTCCTGACAGAGTCCATTCCTAACATGCACTTGTAACAGTCTTTCCATCTCATATATTGCCTCTGTTGTAGTAGGAGTCCCTTACCCAAGAGTACCATACAGCTATTGTTTTCACTGGATAATTTAATTTCAATTTTTTGCCATAATTTTGGCCAATAGAGCATCTAATGTTGTCAAACTGGTGACAGGGGACTTGAATATTTACTAGATACCTCTACGGTGCTAGAAATATGATTGTGTGAGGTTCCTGTAGATGAGGGGCCAGCAGATGGCTGATAAATTCCATGCACAATTATCTCTTGTCCAATATTATTAAATTGCTTTGCCCAACTTGTGTAACCGTGAAGATTTAGTTCAAATTACAGCTACTTCTATGGCATTATTTTGATTTTCAATGAAATATTGTAATTTATTACTAATACTCAAATAAGTTGTCATGACAGTAACTGGATCTGAAGTATTATAAAAATAGAGAATCTGGGCACTAGGCAGCTTTTGGTTTGATTGTTGGCAATTGTGGTTTTTATTGCTACATGTCTTCATTTTATTTTGAGTAGGGCAGGGAGACATCACTAGACTGTTTCCCCTACTGTACAGATGTAAGAAACTTGATTCAGTTGACTGTTTTGATTGAGTTCAACCTAGCAGAATATAAAAATTTGATATTGACAATCAGACAAGCCTCAGTCAACACTATCCATCTTGTCAAAGATTTTTATCAACTATTTATGTTTTTCAGATGAAATGTAGTAGCTAGCTCAACAGCTGACAAAATGACAAGGGTAGTCAATTTTTCATGTTTGTGTCGACCAATTTATTGGTCTACTCCAAATATCTGGAATTCTGGTTGCCCAGCAACTGTTATTGGTAAGTATGGTATATAGCTTTGGTAGCTATTTTAATCAATAAATTTGCAATTCTAAAGTAGAAATGAGATTTCAAATGTATTCCCAGTCATTATTTAGCCGGGTTTTAACAGTGTAATCCAGCCAAACATAACTCTAACCAACTATCTCACTTTCAAGTTAACCGAATTCTTCTGAGTCATTTCTTGAGGCTTGGTATCATTCTATTTCTGTGCCGCCATATGTGTATCACTGTTACTTAATCAGTGAAAATTGGCATATTTTATGTAATTTAATTGTCATGCATCCATTTGGGAAGCTGCTTGTTCCTGTGTTGTTTACTAAGTGATGTTTCAGAGAATCCTCTAGATACCACAGATTGGTTCCTTAATTGTGCTGGGACCTTGAACCGCACCGCACGTTAGTTTTGCAATTTTAGAGGTCGTGTAACATCAAGATGAGATGGTAAAGCCGGTCAAGAGACCTTAAAGAGTGAGCCCCTGGCCCTTGGCGTGATGCAGGAGGCCGGTGGGAGGAAGGAAGAAACCCCCATTTGGGAGGGGCCAGTATCCCCACCTGTACAATGAAGACCAAGATACCCAGTGTCAAGAACGCCACCCTCTCCAAGACGACCAGCGCCACCTCAGCCAAGGACAACCAAAGGAACAACCACATTGAGGAGTTGACCAGCAACGTTCACAAAAATAAGAACTTACTACACTAAGCAACTGGCCTCCCCGAGCAGGAAGCAGAGGACTTCTTTGCAGAAACCAGCTCAATCAACAACTGTCTAACAAGACCAGAGTGTCATGTTGAAACCATATTTCTTCTCTTCCACAAATTCGTAAAAACCTGACAAGCTAAAGAACCCGCAACCAATGCAATTGCTTCTACCTTTACATCAGACTACAACTTCGACGACTCCTCCACACAAGAAACCACAACTGAGCCCCAATGGCTGCAAAGAAGAGGCAGTACTTGCCATTTACCAAACACAACCTGTTCAACAATGGGCACATCTTTCCTGAACACCTGAAGATCACATTAGACATCAACGATTGACCATATATTTGTACATACTCAGCAAAATGAGCTGGGCAGCTTCACTGGCTGTTCAGTCCTTCACATTAACACCAGCTGCCACTAAAGCTTTGCCATCAGCAAAGATACAAAACTCCATAGTGACACAATTCTCTCCAAGTTTAGACTATGCATTAAGCCATTTGGCCAATCATACCTCACCAACTTTCTCTACAAGTTCAGGTTCAATTTATGTAGAAGATAGCTATCTTGAAAGATGAAATCAATGAATACATTACCGGACTCGTTCAATACAAGGACTGCGTGGTCAAAGCAAAAATTGCACCTAAAATCACACCAAGAAGACACCACAACAGCCCTTATAGTGAAATTCAACTGCCTCACCCAATCCAAATACCTAGACATCCTCTTCTGGGCCACCAAAACCAAGGCCACATCATTAGAGAGACGTCCGATGCAATGCTACAAATGCCAGAATTATGGACACTCCAGATTAAACTGTATTGGTAAGGGACTATATTCATATTGCTCCCAAGATGATCTTGACAAACGGCCTGATCCCCAGTCGTGCCAGTCCAAAGGGCCACAGTGCTTTTACTGCCAGGTGAACGGGCAGCATACCGGACACAGAGATTGCCCCCTGGATGAGACATAGAGTGAAATCCTCCAATTGCAGATAGTCCACGGTATCGGGCAACAAGAGTCTGTGGCCTCGATGCACTCCTTACTGGTTGACCCTCCTACCCAAAGGAAAAGACTGGCACCATTCCCCACCCACTTCCTCATAATGCTCTAAGATAGCAGTGCAAGCAAAGTGGCCTCTTTACCAAATCCATATAGAATGATAGAATTGCTCTCTCATCAACAAGGAGTAAAGCCAAAAGACGTCCAACGACAAGGGAAGAAGTATCTGGCCCACATCGTATAACATGAACCAAGTAACTCAATGCTAAATATTGCCAAAATTAACAAACTCAATGTCACTGTTGAAAATCTAATGTCCTTCACCAATACCAAATGAATGATTTACTTCTTGCTACAGACCCACTGCAGAACGGAGTGCTTTCTCTGAAGGTCTGGCAAAGGATTGCTGAGTTACCAACCTTTGTGTAGTTGACTGGATCAAATCACAAAACAATAGTTCGATCACATGCCAAATTACCTTCTCAGGACGCGACACACCGGAATTCATAGCAATCCTTGGAAAAAAGGAAAACCAAAACCTACCCAGTTGCAACATGGCCTCCAATGTGCAAAAAATGCCTTGAACGGCCACCTCATCAAATACTGCCAGCCGCACACACATCAACGCTGTGAGAGGTGTGCCAGGTAGCACAACAGTAAAGACTGCACCGCCCGCCAACCAAGATGCTACCACTGCTCATACCTCCGCAACTGCCAAGTAGCTATACATGGACCAGAACAAAATAACAATCACACCAAAAACGAGCGCAGAGGTACACGGAAGCAAGCCATCCAAATCTGGAAAGACAAAGATTCAATCCTCTTAAATTATGCCAAAGCAGTCAAATTGTCGAATTCAACCAAACTCCTCAGAGGATTCTCCTACATCGTCAAAACAGTCCCCTAACAAGACTCCAACACTCCCCAGTGGAAGCAGCGCTACCCCACTCAGCCCAGCAACCGCCTCTGCACTTGAGATGGATGCCCCCTGAAATAATTCCTGCAATGACCAGGAGGACACAGCAATGGACGCTTCCTCGGCAGTTGATCACGCTACCAGGCTCACCACTACAACAAGGAAAAGGCAAAGAGATGAAGTCTCCAACGCCCACTCACCACAGAGCAAAAAAAAACAGTAACAACGTACAAGTATCAGCTCACCATGATAAGAACCAAGAACTACTCCCACACTACTCCTACTTGTCTTTACCTTGCCTCCATTCTGCAAAGGCCTAAGCGAGGGACGCGACCCTCCGTTTTACAAGCCCGACCCTCGAACACCCCACCAGCAAGAACGACCATCGCCAGGACGGCAACACGTTTAACACCTATATCGGAAAACTCATGCTCGAGACTACTAAACTACCTGTCTCTAATAACTCTCAGTCTACACTTCCACCCACGCAGTTTAAAGAGGCTAACTATCGCAGAAAAAGAGCACTTTCGCTCAAGAAGCAAACACAGACAGCATGAACTCCCGTCCTCTTTCAAAATCATTCACAGCCGCGATCGCAGCAACCCCAGCAAAACACTCTCTACCGAAAGCAGCTGCTCCCGCGAGCACTCTCAAACAAGGACACCTGGGCAAACTCATAAGCACCAAAGACTCTCACAACCATGGGACCACTCTAGATCATCAAGATCTGAGTGTGAACCATCTCAAAAGCAAACAACAACACAATACTTCAATGGAGCTGCCAGGGACTTGGAAATAAGAAAAACTAATCTTTGTCCATGATCACCACCCATAAACCTTTGGTGATAGGCCTCCAAGAGATCAGACTCTGAGAGACCGCCAACTTAAGCATCCCCCAATATGTCATACACCGCCGCGAAGGCAATATCAGTGTGACTGCTCACAGTGGAGTGGCATTTACGATTCACCTAAGCGTTCTGCACCACCACCCTTCCTCTGAGGACGAAACTCCAAGCTGTTGCTGTGAAGATACACATCTCAAGACCAGTTACAGTGGTATCTATGTACTTGTCACAAAGCCATGACCTCTCTGAAGCACTAATGACAGAAATGCTGAACCAACTGCCTCTGTCAATACTCCTGCTTGGAGACTTCAACAGCTACTATGAAGTATGGGGATGCGTGAGAACAGACCGCAGGGGGAGTGATAATGGCTAATACCATACTCGCTCACAACCTGGTTCTTCTCAATGATGGACAACCCACCCGAATCGCCCCCGAAAGTGAAACTGCCATCGACCTATCCATATGATCGCCCACACTGGCACCCCAACTTGTTTGTGGAGTTCTGCATTCATCGCACAACAGCAACCATAACCCTGTCACCATATCACTCCTCATCAATCAACCAAGAAATCCTGTTGCACAAGAACTCTGATTCAACTACCGGAAAGCCAGCGGTGAGGAATTTTTGGCACACATCTCATGGAGCAATTTGAAGGGCATCCCTGAAGACATTTTGCAACATGACCTTATCACCCAACTGTATGAGAAGTTCCAAGCTGCAGCTGTGGCAAGCATCCCTAATATACACCCTCACCTTTTTTTACAAAACCATGGTGGTGCCAAGAGGTGGAAGAAGCAAAGGAGAAACATGAAAAACTACTTAGCCTACCGCCATGCACGGTTCTGCAGAAACAGAATAGCAAGGAAAATGGAAACTGTCGCATGCCTTAGACTTGAGGTGGAGACGAAACAAGAAAGCTGGGCCCAGTTTGTTAAAACTATTAACCAAAACACCCCCGCTCCCAAGTGTGGGAAAAAATCAGATGTATCCAGGGACGACCTGAGCAACCTATTCTCATTCGTGTAGAGGGAGACATTTACTCCTGCCATGCGGAGATAGTGGATAAATTAGCTCAGACTTTCAGCCAGATATTGCAATCAACAAATTACACAGATATTTTCCAATAGGAAAAAAACTTACGAGCAAGGAAACATCTAGACTTCACGTCTACAAGCAAGAAGTTCTACAATAAGCCTTTCTTCCTCCACAAACTACTGTGCGCTATAGACCATTCATACTCGTGAAACTTCACCCAAGCCGGACCAAGTGCACATCAACATGATCAAACACCTCCCTGATGGCGCTCGCAAACACCTATTAAAAGTTTAAACGCAATGTATTCAAACTTTTTTTCCCCTGATCGATGGAGGGATTCCATGATTATCCCTATACCCAAGCCTGGCAAATTTTACAGCAACCCACGCAACTATGGCCCCATTGCCCCTACCAGGCTCCTATGTAAAATTATGGGAAAAACGATCAACACACGCCTTGTTTACTACCTCAAAACGCACACGTGCCTCAACAACATCCAGTGCGGCGGCCGCTAGCGCCACTACACAGTGAACCACCTCGTCTGACTAGAATCAAACGTCCGACAGGCCTACATCCGAGGGTCTCCGTATATTTTGACGTCTATAAAGCATAAGATATCACTTGGAAATAGGGTATCATGAAGGATTTCCATCGCAAAGGGCTGAGAGGCCACTTTCCGCGTTTTATCAATCAATTAAGGCATTTGCTGACGACTACAAGCTGTACCTTCGGTACAAGAGGGTGAAGGAGTCAGCGGTTGCTGGTGTGTCGAGTCTGCAGTCGGATTTGGATACAGTTGGCGCAGTTGCCTTGTCTTGGAACTTGAGGCTGAACTCGGAGAAGTGCGTGGTGTTGAGGTTCGCTCGTGGGTTTGCCAAGTGGACTGATGAGAATCCACTGGCTCAGTACTTCTTGAATGGTATTCCATTGAAGTTTGTTCAATCCCACAGGGACCTTGGTGTGGTGGTTGATGTATCTCACCTTTGTATCTCACCTTTGCAGCCCCCCACAGCCCCAACAGCCCCGCCAACAGGGCACGCAGGCATGGGAGGCAGTACACCTCAGCGCGCCAGCAATCAAAATGAACAGCACTGTACAAGTACTGCAGCAGGAC
>SDVV010019256.1:0-13574 GCA_016164225.1 Gammarus roeselii | reverse complement strand
ATATATGTATATACAGTCGATGATGAATCAGCTGTATCGTTATCGACTGTATCAAATACAGTACAGTCAAACATTATGAGTTTTATGGAAGACGGTCAAACACTACAATCGACGGACAATGAATAGGGTTGTATAAGACTTTTTACGAAAACCGAAATTCACATATGACATAACATTGTACGCTATATAATGCTCGTTCAATCTGGGGGGGATTATTTTCTCAAATGATATATTGCAAATAGACGGTAGAGATGGATGATATTTGTATGCACTGTGTGAGTCAACAGAGTTGAAAATTTGGATAACTCGAGCATATTTTAAAATGTTGGGATCACCACCCAATTCCATCCGTCTGTTGGAGATATGGCAAAGCAGAGGAGCTATTACTTAACACACTCTTATGATGGAACTGGGTTATGTTTACTCACGATTATGTTCATTATTATGACATGAATTTAGATGGTTATTATTTCATTGTCATCAGTTGAGCGATGCCCGTCACCACTAAGCCCCAACCAATCGACGACAGCACCGAATCTGCCGTACTTGGAACAACCTTATTACGGGAGGTAACTAGTTCAGTCAACCCAGCCTGTTAGCCGGGTAACTGAATTTGACGCGCGCTGTCACAGACGCACCTCGTTACTGCTTCCTAGCGTTACTTAGATAGACGCCCCTCGTTAATGCTTCCTAGCGTTACTTAGATTGACGCACCTCGTTACTTCTTCCTAGCGTTACATAGAGAGACGCACCACGTTACTTCTTCCTAGCGTTACTTAGATAGACGCACTTCGTTACTTCTTCCTATCGTTACTTAGATGGACGCACCTCGTTACTTCTTCCTAGCGTTGCTTAGATAGACGCACCTCGTTACTTCTTCGTAGCGTTACTTAGATAGACGCACCTCGTTACTTCTTCGTAGCGTTACTTAGATTGGTGAGCATTCATTCATAATGCAAGGCCTATACTTTCTCAAAAGTCAAAATGGTATACAAAACGCTGTAGAATCAATTTAATTATCATATATTAAACCTTTGAATTAGGATGGATATATGTGGAACAATATTAACATTTCACTTCCCACAACCTAAGCAGACCGCAAATTTTATGTATTCAACTGGAGCAGCTTGTTCCTGCGCCTCTCGGCTGCCTTACCGTAGGCGGAACAGCGTTTTCGGAATACAGGGTGTAGTGAATTAAACATGGTATAAAATCAGATGAGCATAGAAAAAAATAATGACGCAGAATGAAATGTATCATAACGATTCTTTAAAAAGCGTATCATATAAAAAGGAAAGCTGATTTTTTTTACAGTTATCCATCAGCGATGATTTTGATCATTCGAAAATTCATTCAGTAATGTATTTCATTTTGATAATTGCCCTGTTTAAAATTTTCCTGGTAATAATAGGCCAGTTGCGGGTTCACCAAATTGCCAAATCATTCCAGTGCTTAGGCCCAATTGGGAAAAGCGGAATATTTTTCAATTTACATGCAACGGCATTCATTCTCAACGTAGAATGTAAACACCGCAACGAAGTCATGCCAACAACGAACTAATCAGACAAGGAACAATGGTCAATGTTGTTGCCATAGTAAGTTTCACATCAATAGGCTAGTTGCATCTGAATGAAAAAAAGCAAATCCCGTCATTATTTAGCAGAATACATAATATCAAGTCAACTCATCGCTCAGGGTATACAAAGTTGCATTTCATTCGTGTCTTGATGTATAAAAACGTTGATAATCTTGATAGTCATTGGTAAGGTGATGAAAGTATTTTCAGGACATCCACGACTCCGCCTGGTCTGATGGTCTGGCTCAAGTCCCGAAACAGCCCTCGCCTGATTCCTTCTCTGGGAATACATACTGGGTTAGCTGGCCAAAATATTAGACAATACCATCGACATCATGAGGCGCTGTGTCCTAACAGTTCAACAACGCTTCTAAATGTTAGACCATAACATTGCTATCACAAGACAGATATTGGGACGCTGCGCTTACAGACCATCAACGCTTCTAAATGTTAGACCATGACATTTCTATCACAAGACAGATATTGGGACGCGGCGCTTACAGACCATCAACGGCTCTAAATGTTACACCATAACATTGCCATCGCTAGGCAGATAATGGGACACTGCCCTTACAGACCATCAACGGTTCTAAATGTTAGACCATGACATTGCTATCACAAGAGAGATAATGAGACGCTGCCCTTACAGACCATCAACGCCAAATGTTAGACCATGACATTGCTATCACAAGACAAATAATGGGACGCTGCCCTTACCTACCTACCATCAACGCCTCTAAATGTTAGATCATGACATTGCTATCACAAGACAGATAACGGGACACTGCCTTTACAGACCCTCAACGTCTCTAAATGTCAGACCATGACATTGCTATCACATGACAAATAATGGGACGCTGCCCTTACAGACCATCAACACCTCTAAATGTTAGACCATGACATTGCTATCACATGACAGATAATGGGACACTGCCCTTACAGACCATCAACGCCTCTAAATGTTAGACCATGACATTGCAATCACATGACAAATAATGGGACGCTGCCCTTACAGACCATCAACGCCTCTAAATGTTAGACCAGGACATTGCTATCACAAGACAAATAATGGGACGCTGCCCTTACAGACCATCAACACCTCTAAAAGTTAGACCATTATATTGCCATCGCTAGGCAGATAATGGGACACTGCCCTTACAGACCATCAACGCTTCTAAATGTTAGACAATAAAATCGCTATCACATGACAGAAAATGGGACGCTTTGCCCTAACAGACCAACACCGCCTCTAGGTGGTTACTCATACCGAGTCTATGGCATATTAATGCCTTATTATTATTGCACACCAAAGATTGCTATGACGACAAACTGATCCAATCAAAAAAAAGGATGGAATTGTAACGGGGAATAAACTACACCAAAGCACGCTTGCTCTTCCTGAACCAATCGATTTGAGTCCATCCGTCGGATTCGAGTCTTCTCGCTTGATGGCAGCACACGCTGCCCAACACATCTAATACAGTTGCATATATCCCACTATCGATGAAGTGTTTAGTGAATAAAATTGGTCCATCCGCCAGACGCAGCTTGAAATCGGGTAACTTTCAACCCCTTGTCGGCGAGTCTTGTGTCGCTTATTGTCTTTAGCTTGTGTTAGTCCAGAGATAGCTGATTATGGCTGCCTAGGAATATAAGTCCTTACCAACCAATATCTAGCAGGCCCGATCATGGTCGTCTTGGAATATCGGTCATCATCAACCAAAATCTTGTGTCTCAGATTATGAGCGCCTTGGAATACAGATGATTATCAATAAATGTCTGGGTAGCAGAATATGGAATACTTGATAAACAGACCATCATCCAATATAAATAGTTGCAGAATATGGTCGAGCTGCAACTTAGGTCATCATCAACTAATATCTACAGTAGTGAACTATGGTCGCCTTGATATATAAATTATTATCAACCAATAATGACCAATTTGTCTGACAAAACAGTCCAGACTGCTTTTGTTGACATATCAGTTTTTTTATTTCTCTAACTCCATGAACCAATTGTGAAAATTATGTTCCATGTGGTGCGTAATCAAGAAATACTGAGGAGAATTTTGGAATTTGAGGGCAATAGCCGTAGAGAGAATAGAGTTTAATGTTTACACGAATAAAAGTAGGAGGAGAATGGCTGGAGTCGTTCGAATTAGAACGGGGATGGTGAAGCAGTTGGAGGACAAAGTAGACTCCCATGTTCTGCGATGGTTCGAGCATATGGTGAGGTTGGATGAAATGAGATTTGTGGGAACGTAAAATGGGTTGATATGAGTGGAGTGATGAGTTTTGACGCTGCCCTGATGTTCTTTCCCAGACATGGTGTCATGTTGAGAAACGGGATGGTCTTTGGTTGGGATAGGGCCCTGTTACTGGGACACAAGAGGGTTAAACCAGTAAACGCTGCTGGGCTCTAATGTTGACACTGATCTCGGGCCTCACTCCTAACCCGAAATGTGTTTTGCGGGGTATCCAAGCCGGACTTGTTAGAGTCAAAGGGCACTGGATGCTCGTGAGTGTATTAGAGGAGGGTGAGGCTCCGTGCCGTCGGACACCCCCATTCTTGGGGTACTTAAATTAGCTTCTGTATCTGCATCTGTATAATCTAAATATCGAATAAAATCGCCCATATCACACAAATGTTAGCTTCCAGTAGTCACTCAAAATAAATTGCGGCACCGCGCTCGAAAAAATTTGATCGGCACAACAGCTTGCATGTGTCATCTCTAAAAAATATCCTTTTCAAAGCCGAGAACTGGAGTCAATGAACAAAAAAATTCTTGTAAATATACGTATAATCAGATGATTTAAAACCATAATTAATCAGGGCCTTTACTGATCAAGATTTGCCAATTAATAACTGTAGATTCCACAATATTTGCCTCTGATGAGGTTAATGAAAGGGATCGCTTTTTAATCTCAAAGTGCACTCTTTCCTGTGGTCTGTACAGGGAATCAGTCAATTTTTCACAAATTCCGATTGATACTTGGTTGTGAAATTATCTTCTATGTTTCAATATCATAATAAATAATAAAAAATATATATATTGCAAAGAAAGTGTGGTTGAACTATGAACATTCCATAAATTTTTTAAATCGAATGAGTTGCGTACTTTATTTTATAATCATAAGTTGGATACATAAAACATGATACTATTGCCACCAGAACATAAGCTAATACTGCTCAGAATAGGAAGCTTGTTGTGTGTTGCACAACAAGCTTCCATGGTTTCAAAAATGATCATAAATAAATCAATTGTGTGATCAACAATACATTCATGATTTTCTATTTTTAATTGCAACAATAGTATTTAATATTGCGCCCGATGCACAAATATCAATGAAATGCGACATTCTGAATAGTTGATTACATATTCGTTATTTTTTGGTTTATATTTGTACAATTTCAAATAACTGTTCTTTCCGAAGATCACAATATTTACTATTGTTACATTGTTCACCGAGTATTAGTTTTGTGGTACCATACAATATGAGGAATTGAACAAGTGGATGGGAGAGTAGTGCAATCGACATGAGATAAGCGGAAGATTGCATCCTTATTCTTTCAGACCGATTGCTCAACTAAACTATGCATATCACTAACACTATCCCAGCTCAGGAGTAAATGAAATATTCGAAGTAAAGTCCGTAGGTTTATTGTGCCTTCATAAATGTGGTCACATTAAAGTCGGATGTCGTACCAAGGCGGAGCAATTTGGCATCGGACGCTTTCCAACATCTGAAAATTAATTACTTATGTTTATTGACAGATTAAACACGTATCACGAATGCGACAAAAGGCTGGAATAGATCGTGTACAGAATTGCAACAACGAGGGAAAAAGAATGTAAAAAATAATGCTCTTTTTACACATTAAAATACTCATAGGAAACGCTCAACCAAAACTCACTCACTTTCCCTGTCTCAAAAATTTTGAAAACAAGATAATTCACACAACTTCAAATATGAACATTTATGTTTTCATATATTGGCTAACTCAGATAAATGATAATAATCCAGAGAAGGGAATATTTGTCCATAATAAATAATAATAAATTACAGATACAGATTCCTGAAACCCGTCATCTTCCGTCTTGGTATGTGGTCTCTGGTCAGTGCATGCCATCTCCCATCCATAAACATCCGACAGCAAAAATCTGCTGATTCTACAGGGTTCTGAAATTATTTTGTAATCCTCTCTTCATATCTGAATGCCCATTTAGAAGATCAAAAGAGGGCCGAGTTCAGCTAACTTGCCGTGTTTCCAATTGTGCTGTTCATATTCATCTTCAGTATTTATTTTTTGTCATAGGAATGCCCCCTTTACTGTTTGCTTCATATATGTGTTAGATGCTGCGAATCAATGGGAGAACCTTAACTTTTTGCTCATAATCTGACAAGGGCCTAATGCGCTTCGGCCTTGATTTTAAATGATAAAGTATGATGAGCAGACACACTGAAAGACTAATAAACGAATGAGACTGTATTGTTGACTTCCGATGGTCCGCTGAGGGTAAAAGAGAATATCTGTAGAATATATCAAACACGAGGCGAAACTCCTTCGTTTCACCCTTTCGCCTATCCCTGCCTATCATCTCCCATTTTTTTGTTCATATTTCAACGTTGAGCGACCAGCAAAACACCAACCTATGTGAATTCAGTAAAGGTAAATAAGTCATGTTTGTCAGCATGGTGAAGTCAAACAAATACTAGACAGACATTCAAAGTTGAAAACCAAATCGTCGTTGCTGGGAATACATTGAAGGTCACATAGTTTTGTTATGTATGATGGTCTCAATAATTGCACACGCCAGTAACATGTGCTTATTAGAGCTAATTGCTCGATATCATTCTGAGTTCGAAAGCGAATGAAGCAAAAGTTTCGAATGAAGGGATCTCGTTTCGACAGATTGGTAACTGTATCACCACTCATCCTGAACCAAGAACCTATTTGAGAATCTTTCTTTTATACGCATGATCCATTTGATCCTTTTTTGCTTGATCTATGTAGTAGGATGTTTATATGATATGTCCGTGATCAGTCAAAATTAGTGAAAAATTTATTTATGTGTCCGCGTTTTGCTGGACGTTCAGCAATAGTTTAATGGTACATATGCAGGAAAGAATATAACTAGCTTTGTGAACACTCATCGAGACAAATACCATCGACCTCTCGGGAAATTAAAAGACTATTTGTCTTTAGACAGTTTTTGTGCTATTCCACTGCACGTAGACAGCCTAACTGAATGTAGAACCTTCTTGATAAAGACCAAAACACACGACCTCAACACGCGGTGTACTACCGTTGCTGGGCAATTCAATCAACATCCCTGCAACAGCATTTGAGGTGCAAGGGTTCTATCTGAATTCAATCAATTATGCTGGCTGAATTTGAACTTTCTTGAAGCGAAGAGAATTTGCTCCTGTCATTATGAGGAATAAAAAAATTAAGAATGAGCCAATAGAACCATAATATGCAAATATAAACACTATGAAAAATGTTCATATGGTTGGATTTTTCCTACACTCTCTGTGACTGAGTGGGTAGCGTGTGGGCCTCTCCTCACAATATAATTTTATTGAATGCTTAGGTTTGATGATTTGAGGCCACCTGAACCCCGAGTGAGACATTCTGGTCTGTCTAACACCCAGAAACGCCGTGGGACATAAAATGATACAAGCACATGCTGAAAAGGGGAAGCTGCTCCTAGCGTCCTTGGTAATGTGTCAAGGACGCCAATACCCATTCCAAATCCTAACCACATGTCTGACACATCCTTTCTATTCACTGATCTGCCCCAACCTCCATACCAGTGATATGTCTCATCCTCCCGTCCACTGAACTGCCCATCCTCAAAAAGCTCTGATTTGCACCATCCTTCCTAACCACTAATCCAACACATCCTCCGTACCCCTGATCAGCCTCATGCTGCCTATCACTGATGTTGTTTCCCATCCTCTTTAACACGGATGAGCCCATACCTCCTAACACTAATCAGCCCCCGCCTTCTAACGAATACTCTGACCCATTCTTCTTCCCAATATCTGCCCCATTCTATGTATTACTGATATGCCTCATCCTCCAAAACGGTGATCCGCCCCATCCTCCTCGAAACGTATGAGACCCAACCACCCAAACCACAAATGAGATAATGACTGCAAAAATCCACAGCTGCTCTCAAACTATTATTCAAGACTTTTGGCACGGAGCCAGGACATCAGCCCTTTTGCCCTGACATGACACCGCCAGCTGCCTCCAGACTAGTTCCGAGTGGCACAGGTGTTTAGGGCGTTATGAGGCCCTCGATTACTGTGACGGCGGGGCTGACATGGAAGGCGAAGAGGGATCAGAACTGGCTAAACAATGATAGTGATAACAGTCTTTTGTAAAGCAGTTGATGATATAACAATTTTTAAAAGAAACGAGCTCACTCCAACATTTGTATCAATACTTTCAAATTACGCACCAAAACATATACCAGGATACACCGTCAGCATTTAGCGTAGGCCTTTTCTAGATCCATGATGGCCCAGAACCCATCCGTTCCCTATGCAAGGTAATTCTCATAGACTTGTCTCGCTGTAAAAATATAGTTCGCGTACCCTCTGCTACTCCTAAATACACACTGTTCCTCGTCAATCGCCCCTCCCCATGTACTGTCTCTGATCCTCTTGATTAGCACCCTCCCAGGCAAGTTATCCATCCCCAAAAAAATCCTTTACATCTTGAGTTTCTGCAATCATCTTCAGCACCTTTGCTCCTACACAGCGGAACAACGCATGCATTGCGCCACAAAATCGTCACCACATCCGAAAAGAATCAGTAGCCTTGCCAACCACTCGACTCCTATTATTCCCCCTCTCTAATGGCACTCAGTCGGAATGCCCTTCAAGCCAGGGACTCCCACTGCTTCAATCACCTTAGCGCCTCCTGCCCTCTCCCTTAATAATGCCCGCAACATCCGTGTACCACCAACAGTGCCAGCTTCTCTGGCATACTCAACACTCAACAACTCCTCACCGCACGTTTCACCTCATTTCTCGTCGCTTTCTAGTAGCCATCGGACCGACCGCGCCTGCAATCACACTTTGAAAGCGCTTTTGAAGAACCTCATCGTTCTTCCACTGGTAACTATTACTCCACTCGTAACCATTCCTCTAAACATCAGCTGATCTAATTGAGTTAATTCATCTTTTGTAAATGTCACACCCAGCAGGTCTAAGAGATATCCGGTTGGTTAGGTAAGGTTAGCAATCAATCAAAAAACAGAAGACTGCTGTGAGTGAAATGGATGGGCACCAGGGGCTGTGGAGCCACAGTCGACTACAGACGGCTCAATTGCTTGACAAAAGCGGAATAAAAGTTGATATTCTTCTAGGTTGGCGTAATTAGGTGGACATTCTTCCACGTTGGTGTTATATAAGGTGGACGTTCTTTTAAATTGGTGTTATTTAAGGTTGACGTTTTTTAGTCGTTTCATAACCACGACGAGCTGGAGCTGGGCCTCCGTTATTATAATAGCTGCATTTCAAGTAGTATTGTTCAGCAAGCATTCACCTTTGACCAATTGGAATTGATGAGTATTTATTATTAGAAGATCTCCTTGTTACAAATTCATCTGCCGCTCATCACGCCTCCGTTCGATGTTGTTGCTTATCTGACGAGATCGACTCTTCGTAGCCAGCGTCCGACGGAGATGAAATGATGGACTACGAGGGAAATGATTAGGAAGAAATGAACACCAGCAAATAATTTCTCCACCTTCAACATCTGTTTTATTAGGAAACATTCAGTCGCAATACAACCTTCCATTATGATGAAAATCATCCAGCCGTGCTCGAGTGTTAGAGTCCTTAATGTAGACTATTATATCTTATGAATGTTCATGCATGACGGAAGGCATTACAGTGAGTTTCGAGTCAAGATTAGTTCCTTTTAGAGATCGGAACGAACCCTGTGCTAGGCATCATATAATTAAGTGATTGCAGTCAGATGTTTTTAGGGTAATGCAGTCATTTATTTATTCATGTGGTACCATTTTGTCACATTATAGAGTAAGCGGTTTTGATCCTAAAGGGGAAGCATTTATCGTAATGAAAGGTTGTATTTCATTTACCCGTCTTG
Source organism: Gammarus roeselii (assembly GCA_016164225.1). Lineage (NCBI taxonomy): Eukaryota > Metazoa > Arthropoda > Malacostraca > Amphipoda > Gammaridae > Gammarus > Gammarus roeselii. The sequence goes on along the minus strand of SDVV010019256.1, from coordinate 3,868 downwards.
AAAAAAAATTAAAGATGGAAGTGGAGAAGCTTGATTGACTATCTGGAACTCCTTCCGAACCTTTTTCCTCGCTGTCCATCGTATTATTTGCGCGGGCACGTCAGATGATGAACCTCAACGAAAGGAAGGAATGGTAAAAGGAAGATAAACTTGTCACAGTGAGAGCACCTTATGCTAAGTATTCAGCAATGTTAATCTGTTCTATTTTGAATGTTTGTCGAAATATCAACAATGATCATTTTGATGGAACCATTCAAGATCATATATGCTCTAAGGGGTTCATCGAGACATGAGTTCCGACGGCCCCCATGGGGGACGAAGTTTATCGATTCTGGTAAACTCGCACTCCTTCACGAGCTTCTTCTTTTCATTTTTTATCTGTCCCATATTCGTATCTTATTTTTGAACGCAAATGAAGAATTTTTGGGTTGTTCCCTAGTAGGTCATTGCTTCTATGTTCCTTGAGTATTGAACTGAAGTACACTGAGTGATGGACGAGTCACCTCGCCAGCACCGCCATCCAATACTCACGATGCATCGTAGAGGTGGGTAGTTTTACCGCAGACAATTACTTTTCCGATAATTGGGGTCAGTGAGTGAAGAATCCATTGAGTATAAGGAGGATTTAAGAATACGAGAACAGTTATTGAACGTCACGGATATTCTAAGATAATTTTCCTGATACCATCAGAATGAAGTTGGTCCTAGCCTGCCCTCTAACTCTATTACAGGGGCTTACAACCCAACCATTAAAACCGCATTGGGCAAATCAACATTGTGAGCTCTGTTCGACATAGATTTTCAATGGTGACATATTTGAATTAAAAAATACTGACAGAGTAAACATTTTCATCCTCGTAACATTCGGTATTTCATGACAGGTCTAATTGTTCTGTAAGAGGATGGACGAAAATATGTTCAGTTGAATTGATCGGTGATCTGCCAAATAACATGAAGGACTAAAGCCTATGGGATGAATGGTATGCCAACGAAAGAAATACGTTTATAAATATAAACTCGTGTTGTTCAAGTTATTCAATTTTAAACTCGTGCTGTTAAAGTTATTCAATTTTAGGCTTGTGTTGTTAAAGTTATTCAATTTTAAAATCGTGCTGTTGAAGTTATGTGATTATAAACTCGTTCTGTTAAACTTATTCAAGTATAAACTCGTGCTGGTAAACTTATTCAACATGTTTGCTAATTATGCTATGAAAATTCTTGGTTCGACATTTGCAGCCGCATTTTTTAGTGTTATTCTGGACGTATCAATGAAAACAATATACATTTTTACTGAAATATCGTCTCCGTCCCGTTTTTTGATTTACATCTATTTTTTAGTCGTTAGTCTTCCAAAAATCACCCCTTTTATCCTGTTCATATCCGACTCATATTTCGCTTTTGTTGACACATCATTGGCTAGGAAGGAGACGTGTTTAAGAGCTGATAGCAGGTTTATCAAGTTTTCGTTGTAACCAGAAAACATTTGTCGTCGTCTCATATCTTCAAATGGTCAAGTCATGAACAGACGGCAGGTGTCTATATTTTTTGAGTAATATTGATTCGACAAATGTGCTACCCTCAATAACAAGAGGCTTGACATAGCAAGACAGTAGCTTCTCATTAAAAATTCATAACAATATCCCAACGAGGGCTTATACATGCTTCTATTCCAAATACAATGATTGTTAAAACTATTATATTTTTCTACATGGGATGATACTGTTTGCTCGCCATTTGGCTGAAGAGGTGACTGAATGTAACAGGTTGGCAAAAGTCAGAGCGAAGAAAAATCTATAAAAAATATCTGAAACGCTGCCCCAAGCAAAACTGCGTTAAAAGTGCTCGACTTTTTCATCAATGCAGAAGCGTCTGGGAACAGTCGACCAGGCAAAGAGATAACAGCTCACTGCACCTCAAGGAAAGTTATCTGCTGAAGGAAATCTGCTCACCAAATAAACTTGATTCCCTTTCAAAGTTAGCGTCGCGAGCAAGAAAATGGCACATCCTGCGAAGTTGACTTTTTTGTTTACACAAGCTTCGTGAGAATTCGTTGCATATTTCGATATTTCCATCTCAACTCTTCGTTAGGCGTTTTAGGATAGATCATCTCTGACTAATTCTCAGAGGATGGTTGTGGGTGTTGTCATCTTGAACCGCCTTAAAAAAATTATCATCAACGATTCGAACGTCCCGCGTTCATTGCCATGCTTGGTTCGTGGACTTATTAGGGTTGTATGTATGTATGTATGTATGCATAGACAAACAGCCGTTTTACCCTAGTTAGGAGGGTGGCTGATTTAGGCTGACACAGAGGGGAGAGACGCCCAATCTCCCAGTCACAAGACCGCCGTGTCCATGCCGAGGTTCGAACTCGCGACACGCAGCACCAGAGGCTGACACTGCAGTCGGACACGCTAACCACTCGGACACGGTCACGGTTGTAAACACAGATGATACATATTGGAATGTTGTTAACGAGTAATCGACAAAGAGACAGGAAAACGAACATTATATAAAAAAATAATTCCTGACAATTAAGACTCAATCTGATGACCAATTTTACTGCAACTAAAATTATCGATAAACTCGGGAAAAGAACAACAATTCTATTGCATGGAACAGTTGCGTCTAAGACATGGAAAAAAACTATTTTAAAATCGCAGACTGGTGATAGAAGTTCTTATTTGCCCTATAATATAAGTCAGATCTTATTTCTCCTTCTTACCTGACTATTGGGTGTCAGTTGATGGTTGTTATGCAATGAGCGTTCAAAATCAAGGCATTACCATTGGTGATCCCTCTGCAGTACACCTCAACGGAGTCGAGCAAGGACTTGCTGTTAACCCTTGTCGTGTCGTGGGCTTCCGTCGACTGACGGAAAACTGATTAGAGTTTTCGGAACCGTTCGGAGAGCTTCTGTGCGGTAAAACCAATATTCTGGTGAGAAGTTGATTGGTTAACAGAACGTAGGTCACATGAATAGGCCAAGCTTGATGACGATATTATTGTCAATTCGCAGATTATCAATAGCATTCACAATACCAATTCCGATTTCCCGAAAATGTCAGGTCCTCGGAGTTAGTTTCTATGCGTTCGAATTTGATACAAAGAATCCGAAACAAATCTCGAAATGATATTATTTCCCTACGCCTGGAATTAGGTGGACAATATAAAAATTATCTTGACCTCCTGTAAAGTAAATTTACCTGTCATTGCAATTTTCTCGAGATACCACTCTTCTTCCATGGTCTTCCAATTTTTCCATGCACTCTAACTACCTCAAACCAAAAATCTTTCGGAACGCACAAACACAAAGTTAGAACTATAAAATATAAACTCACCTGGGTTCAGGAATGTGTTTACAGGTTTATCATGCCCTACCTAAAGTTTATTGACGCTGCTTCATTTCAATTGTCAAATCCACACATCATATTTTCACTAAGCATCAAGAACACGTCTATTGGGAATATCCACACACCAGTAGGATCATGTGAATACTCAAAATGAACTCATTATCAAATCAAAAATGCCACCAATAATTATGGTCAGTACGCCGCGTGATATTAATAGAACACATTGCACCAAAACAAACGACTACTCGACACCTACGTTACGACGACGTCTGTTAAGTTTGAAATGATTTTACTATCCCTGAAATGGGTCAATATTTTTTCAGCGTCCGTCGTCATGATGAACGAACAATGGAGAGGTATTTTTTTGCTAAAAAAATCTATCCTCTTTGATGTGGCAGTGTTTCATACCGATCATTACTGTGCGGGTAAATCAGAACATTATAACTTTTCTCTCTCTGCCTAAAACTGAGTGCTGTTATACGCACAGCGTCGCAAGCACAGCGTCGCAAGCAAAA
>SDVV010019255.1:0-13574 GCA_016164225.1 Gammarus roeselii | reverse complement strand
ACAAATACATATCTTTATACATAAAAATACCAAAATGATGTAATAACCGAATAACCGACCAATTATGATTGAAATATTTTGCTACATGGAAGATGCAAACCTAAAATATTCTGAAATTTCTATAACTGTGCAAGATAACTATTCAAATTTGAGAAAACATTACAAATTTAACATATATCAACCGATCCTTACTAAGTATACATAACATAATATAATAACTTACAATAAATTCATATCCTTCAGCTACTCTCGCTGTAGGGCATCCAACCAAAACACGCTATACAAAAAAAAATCGAGATACGACAACCCGAACAGTCTACATACGCTTGATAACGATTCATTTGAAACATGCCAATACATGGTAACAACGATATATCATGTTCAAAACTGGATATTGCGTTAAGGGAAAGATAGATTCTCGTTACGAAGCGACTGCATGCTAAGAAATATATACATCAACCCGCCTACTGCCAAACTATTATACCATACTATTCCTATACATATTCTATAAATATGAAAATAAATAGACGGAAAACACAAAACGTTGCCCGAAATCCTACCAACAAGCATTAACCAAGCATCCAATCGCTAAGAACCCACAAATCAACCACCGAATGAGTCAATTGTACCCCAAATAGATATGAATATGAACATAATATAAACTGAAAATGTATAGTATTATAATCCAAACATAAATACATAACGATACAGACACTTGAAACATTTAAATAATGACAAATCAGTCATGGAATAATACTGTTAAGACTAAGAACAGCTAAGAGTAGCCTGATCTAATGAATATTCCAGAGGCGTACTGAACTTTCTACCTAGAGGGTCACGACATCCCCCACCACTCTCCAAAATAAGATTAAGGCATATGCCTACCAGAACCGAACAAATATATAATGAATAACAGAAAGGAACCAAGCGTTCCCCAATCCAGTCAATTAGAGATAAAAAAACACACACATTACAATAAACATCAATATACAATAAAATATAAATGTACATAAAGACAGAACCTTCCCCATACATATTCGAAATCAAGGGCCGAAAGCCCATCCGCCCCCCGTCCACCCATTGCCTTATCAGTGACTCCGCCCACATCCGTCCGCAGCCTGACTCTGGCCAGCCCCCACCCCACTGCTAATTAAGCTCAATCTATAAACCTTCACTAAATTGCGTTTCAGCGTCATATTAACTATTGTCAGACCACGTACCAGCTTTTTGCTATGGCAGAGACAACTGACGTGGGTTAGACGGACTCAGACCACGCATCTGCGCTTCACAAGGACGTAAAGGCTCGCCCTCTCATGAACGATGATTAATCTCGCAGGCACCTGTTGGATGTTATAGATGTATTTAAATTGGCAAATGTGTTTCATTGCCAATCATAGTACTTCGAACAAAATATTCGGACCGAAATAAGTAAATAAATTAAGTTCCATGCTGCTTTAGAAAAAAATGAACGGACCTGTATATAGTTACACAAATTGAAATCGAAATTCTTAATCGATATACAAAGCTGTATTTGTCACGGAATGATGTCGAGAACGAGCCATTTGGAAGCATTGTAAATGAACCAATAAAACAAAACGTTATCCAACATGATTCAGCATTTATTTAACAGAGACCTGGGTTTGCACGATGATCGAAAGTTAGAGGAGGTGATCCAAAAATCTTTAGTAGAGTGCGAGATTGGTTAGAATATTTCTATGCATTTGGATTCCGAAGAAAATGCGAGGAGTTGCCGTTCAAGCGGAGTAAGAGACATAAGTACGCAGTTTGGAGACACCTTATTTTGTCATAAACACATTCTCCACTTTACATGTAAATGTTCCATCTCCTAACAACTATGATGCCTAAAAGACTGTGTACGGGTCTGAGATACCACTTGTGTATTCGATGGAAAAATGAATGAATCAGAAAGACATGAAAGCATCACACAACACAACAGGGTAAGAGGAATAGAAAGTTCAGAGACGTTTATATACGGATCGTAGATGATATATTCCGAATGCTTAAACGTATGAGGCACGAGAGTTTTATGGAGTTATTTGACGGGATCATGATTGAAGTAGGGGTTCAGTAACTTACGTATGTGAGAGGGTTTGAGATTAGTTGACAGTTTTAATGAGCACAAGCTTAAAATAAAACGGAAATATATATATATATATAATTGTACGAATTTACAAATGAAACCGTTAAAAAAATCAGTGTGTATCCACGATTCTAACCAACCAGTTAAAATTTCACTGCCATTGTCTTCAATATAAAATTATTTTATTAGGAGGATGAGGGCAGAGGCGTACCCTGAACGCAATAAATTACAGAACATGAAGGACTAGATAAGTTCTTAATCGATTTCCAAACCTTCCTCGCAATTTAAATCCATTGAAATGAGACAATATAACACAAGTTAATCCAACGTCATTTGTCCCATTTATCAGACACCAAGGCTTGTACGAATATCTACAGATAGGAAGGTAAATTAGAGGACGTAGAGTTATGAGCTGATGCTAGAGTATGTGATAGGTTGGATTATTTCAACACACACAGGAGGGGGAATGAAACGCCAGTGGGTCTTCCTATGTATGCTGAATAAACGAGGTACATATCCAAAGTTCGGAGATAACTAAATTTGTCAGACACATCTTAAAGTTTGTCGGACAAATGCTCGTGTTCTCTCACTACTCTAAGGTTGAGGACACATATAAGGGTAAGGATTATACACGATCAACGGAGAAATGCAAGTCAGAGAGGTAAACTTGTCTCAGTTGAACATAAATATGTGTTGATGGACAACTTGACGGGAATGATAGGGATCCATGATTAACACACCACACATCGGAGGAATATGTGTGTAGAGGTTTGAGATCTGTTGACTTTTAATAAGAACCACTATGCACTGAAAAAGTTTTTGAATATCTGTATGCATTTACAAATGCAACAATAAAAAAATCCATTTGTATACAAGACTCCTAACAGTCAAATTTCCCCTGTTACTGCTAGTCTACATTATAGTACGCTAATGTCGTCACGTGTGTTTGTTTATCGGTCTGTTTGTCTGTCTGCGTGTTCATGCGTCCATGAACTGCGCCGAGGCCATTCGACCGATGTTGATGAAACTAGGAAGTGTGTTGGGGGTACCATTTGACAGAAGAAGATTTTATCCGGTTGTCAAGTAGTTTGACTTAGTGAGTCAGAATTCTTATATTGGCTATGGACAATCGTACATAAAAGTTTATTGAGCAAAAGTAGTAGAGCACGGTTCAACTTGAATAACTCTCATTGGCATCGAGGAGCTAACTTCAACGGTGCTCATGATAGTTGCTAAAAAAAAATCTCAGTAAATCCCGTAGAAAATATCATTGTTAAGGCCAAGTCTGGCTCCAAAAACTTTTCGAGAGGCCACGGTTTGATTTTCTCCAGAAAAAACAATAGCGCTGTAGCAGGTCGCCGAACGGTGGATTATGGGACTCACTCAAGAGGGCCTGTGGGGAAATAATTAAGAATTTTATTTTTATTGTACACAAACATGATATATTGTCTCGTTGTTACAGTGAGTATAATGTAAAGAATCGCGTCAATAAGACAGATGGCGCTGTCAGCTAACTTTGGTACAATTAAATAATTTCTTTAAACGTGCATTCGAAATGCTGCTACTCTGCCTAGACCAGCTGCTGCTGGGATTAATAAATATTTTGATGGTGTGGGATAGCTAAAATTGACATCCGAATGAGCATGCACCAGCTGCTTGTGGGGGTACAGAAGCTCGCCTCGTCTAAAAAAAACATTGTATCTAGAACTCAACTATATGGGGATTTGAGATGACGTCTCACAGCGAGGACCAGCTGTTGCTGGCAGTATATAAGTGGTAATAAGCCAAAAATAATTTGTGACAGAGCGAGGACCAGCTGTCTGTGAGGTTATTGAGGTTCGCACTACCTGAAAAGGGTCGCACTTTAAACTCACTTTTCGGAAAGAACAAACTGAAATCCCCTTCTAATTGATAAATTGAATTGGGAATACCAAAGTTGAATGGAAGCAAATTCTTGAGCACGATGCGCACGATAGTCGTGTTCGTGACGACGTAACAGGACCTGTAGCAGCTGCTAGTGAAAGTGAAGGATTGTTTAGTATGCGTGATCAAGCTAATAGAAACGTCGGTCAGAGAATACAGCAGCTGTTTGTGTGTGCGTAGGAGCTGGGCCCGTTTGCATCGAGGAGCTAACTTCAACGGTTCTAGCGGTACATGCTGAAAACTCTCTTCACTAAATACATGAGGCAATATATCTGCTTGGGAAAAGCCTTGCTCCAAAAGTTCATCGAGGGGATGATAATTATTTTTCACAAAGCGAATGTTGTATCGAGAACGAGCGAATGGTTGCAGAATAAATTATTGCAAAATACTCCAGGAATATACGAAATTATCAAGTTTAGTTAATGAACTACAATACGATAGCCAGGCAGACTCGAGGCGCCCTCTGGGTGATGGACACCGCAGAATATTTCCATTTGTTTACGAAAATGCCGATTTAGTCATGATACATTTTTTTTTATTGAGCTGTTATTGAACATCATAGTCTATTGGTACATTGAAGATGATATCTCCGAGCGCGTACCCGCAGCTGATGGGGTTAGCAAGTTCTTTGAAGTCGTGATACATCGCCAATTAACCTGGGACAGAATGCACCAGCTGCAACAGCTGCCTGTGGGAGTAAAGAAAATTCAGCTAGCCCAAAAGATGGTGTACCTTCTATACACTTCAGACAGCTGGTACACGCTCTGACTTATCTCATCTTCATCTGTATTTGGTATACGCTTCAATTCTTAACTCACAGCAGCAGCTGGCCAAGGCTCAGCGATGTCCTCTCGCCCCAATTGAGTCGCTCAAAATGTATAATACCTTACGCACGATTTAGTTACTCGTACTGAGCAATTGAATGACGTCACATCAGGGGACGCCAATATTCGACCGCCACTTCTGAACAACAGCATAGTACTTGGTACAGTGCTATAGCTACAGAGAAATGCTGGATGCAGATAACATTCATTGAAAAGGGAGTGCGACAGGCAAATGGAAAATGGATTCAATTATGAATTTCTCAAACAATAAATTAATATATTGAGTCGTGGTTACGGTGGAGTAACGGGTAAAGGTTGGTATCCAAATGACCAACCAGAAACGATACAATACACAAACAAGCACCGATTTTTGCTAGAGCTCTCATTACGGGTTCAGACGACGATTTTGGTCCGTTCGTCAGGCGGCACTTATACGTAGCCATGATTCGTTGCTGTTGTTCATTTAGGATGGATTTTGAGGAATAATTCGACGACATATCGATCAATATTGATCAAAAACTGTCACCAATCTCAAGCCCATGTATCAGAGGGCGCTTCAAATCGGTTGAATCCAAACAGCACGGGTGAGCATCTTTTATAGTTCATTTTATTTGTGGTGCTAGCACTGCCACCTGGTGTTGTGTTACGCCTTTGTTGCAAATTAAAAGGATAAGACTTGTACGAATTTTCCACTATCGGTGCCTTTGACTTGATGTCACACAGCTAAGCTTAGAACAGCTGCTGCTGGGAGTAAAGAATTTCTTTGATAATCGAGGCAGCAAATTAGACAAGGGGAAGAGCGTGCGTAAGCTGTTCGCGTGAGTAAAGGAACTCGTACCATCTGAAATGATGATGTATCCCAAACGAATCTATTGGTGGATTCGAGATAACGTCATTGCATGTGCTGCTGAGAGCGAAGAATGGCTTGGTAATCGTGACACAGCGGCAGCGACAACTGACGCAAGACAGAGCGTGGGCACACAGCCCGTGGCGGCATAGGGGGTCGCTCCTACTCAAAATATGATGAAATTCAAACACTACTACAATAAAGGACCATACGTGAACCATGGATGAGTTTGAGTACAGGTCTGTATCAACACTTGAGTAAAATGAATACAATAGTTGAATTCGTAATGAGGTCCCCCGACTTGATGCTCTGGCTGTTCGAGATGGGTTTCGCTTTCGTATGCGGGATTCAGCGAGGTATACCGTCGGTCAGAGCATGCAACAGCTGTCCGCTGGTGCATGAAAGCTCGCACCTCTAATAAGATGAATAATCTCAAAGGCCCTTATCGTAAAGAGATTTAATATCGCTGTAGTTTCCGTACTAATCATACTTTGTTACGCAAAAAAGTATAATTTCAAAGTTTCAAAATCTCTGTATTAAAAAATGAAATTGCAAATGAACCAATATTGTAAAATATGATCCAGTATTATTCATTACATGTTTACTGATGTTCGAATGTTCAGAAATGAGTTTTATACACAATAAGTCAAGAATTTGTCGTCAAGTACGGGATTGGTTGTATAATTTAAGCACGCTCAGGATGCTGACGAAAATGTAGTTTCTCACGTGCTTGCGGGTTAGGAGATATAAACAGATACGCTGTTCGGAGACACCTTAATTTATCTTCTACAATTGTTCAGTTTCTTTCCAATGTTAAGGCTCTCTAACAACTATACGGCCTAGGAGACTTTGAGCATATAAAAGCGGCCTAGAGGGGAATGCAAGTGTCAGATAACCATGTAAGAGTGATAGATACGGACAAAGGTCAGATACCTGCATACACGGATCGAAGATAATAAGTTCGGAAGGCTGAAACGAATAAACTGATAGTTATTTGACGGGATCGTGATTGAGGTATCATTAATTTGATGTATTTTGGGGTATCTGCGGTGAGGTTAGAGATTTATTGACATTAAATATAGTACAAGGACAATTGATTGAAAGAAAAATAAATTACATGTATACGGATACAAATGCAACCATGTATAACCTCTGTTTGTATACGCGACTCCAAACCGTGATATTTTCAAGGGTTGTGCTCGTTGATTTCATTCCTCTCGAAAATCGTTTCAGTTCATGTTTTATTAAGATTGTAATCACCTAATTTTCTAAAAAAAAAACATTTAGGGATGTTCCAAGCTTTGCGAGGTGCTACGAAGGTGCATGTGCGAGGTGAGCGTGGCCACTCCCTCTGACACCGAAAAAACTGTCCCACGATGTTAACCGTGCCAACTGTCCCACGATACCTTGCCAACTAGATATGTGCATCCGAGCATGCGTCATGAATAAATTTATTTAATTTTGCGTTTTACAAATGTTGTTTATGACTTCCTGATCATGCTATATATTATTTAGAAAAATTAAAAGTGTACTATACATAATTCACCTTAGAGTAAATGTAGCCAATGCATGTATGGATACTCAGCCCAATATCTCCCCACCACAGCACAGCCATGGCCAAGTCGAGGCACGAACTCTCAACACGCAGCCCAATGCACATGCTGGCACTGCAGCCGGGCATAACAATCCTTCGGACGTGGCGGTCTTTGAATATGAATGAATGAGAGAATATAAAAATAAAACTCAAGGATCGAATCCATCCATCTCGATCATGTTTAGGTTCCTACCATTGAGTCCTCCCAGATGGGTGTTATGATCAGCCTCCGCTAGCACATATATTGTGTAAGCCTTAGGCCTGTTAACCCTAGCTCAAGTTACTCGAAGAAATCCCTTGCCTTGCATATTTCGATTCCCTTCCAAATTGTGTTTAGAAAAGCAGGTGGTCACCACATGGTATCACATGACCAGGAGACGTTGACGAGTGTAGTGTCAATCGGGCATCCTGTAAAACTCGACAATTCAACTTTGTGTGACCTGAATCCAATAACGCAGAGGGGCAAGTGTTAAGCTCAGGTTAACCTTAAAACTAACAGACCGATGAGAGGAGCCAACCAATAACGCAGAGGGGCAAGTGTTAAGCTCAGGTTAACCTTAAAACTAACAGACCGATGAGAGGAGCCAACCAAATTCGTTAACGGCCTAAATTGTATGTTTGCCAATAAGGTCAAGGTATAAGGACGCAATGACCCCTTGGGAGTGACCAAATTGTTGAGTGGTTCCCTTATTGGAGGAACATTTCATATACATAAACAAGGCCCTCCCATATTATTTTAGGAGTGCAGGGGTAAATTGCGTGGGACCACACCTTTCTTAACAGAGCAGCTCGGGTGGAGGGTGGGTTTGTTTTTGCTCTTCGCTGCGCTCCCTTTTATTTTTGCTCTTCGCTACACTTCTCTTTTTTGCTGTTCATTTACACTTTTGTTCCCTTGTGTCTGTTTATCACAATCATTGATCATGCTCGATTGAGAGTTAAACTGTTGACCTGTTACTTTGTTTTTATTCAAAATAATATTATAAAATAACCGGTGTAGTCATTTGAACCTTCGCGCCATTCATCATATTTTAACAACGTAAATAAAATCTTATAACATTGGTAGACAGCGGCGCATGATATTAAAGCTAACAAAAAATGAATTAATCACTTCTTCAGAGCAAATTAAAATTGTCACATTAAAACAAAATGCTTCAAGTTCCCTTATACACGTTCTCTATTGAGACACTCGATTAGCTTTGCCTCTCGTGCCACATGCTACCAAAAGTAGAAAAAGGCAACAATGAGGGAGAACGGGAGACCTACACAGCGGATGGTCGCGAGGGGTTGACCAGTGAGGAACGTGTCTGCTACACCCTGTCTGCCCAAAGTCTGACAGTGCGTTCGGGCAACCGCGAACGCACATGTACGACAGTCTGTCAATTCCGGCAGGCCGAAAGAACAGCTGCATCCGGGGACGGACTCCCTCGGCCAAGACGGACTGCAAATTAGTTAATGGCCACGAACAGCTGGCTGACAGGATTCCACCCGACGCCTCGAGAATCATGAGGCCCCTTCGAAACACTACTTAACATCTTGAAAAAAAAAACAAGAACTGTAAGTAATTTAAAAATCCTAACAAGTAAAACAAGAAGCCCATCAAATCAAGTGATATATCACGATTGTCCGTTTTCCCATAAGAAGTGAAATTAGAGAATTTCGTAAAAATAAAAGCAATTACAGTTTCCTCACAAAACTTTTCAATATATCTGTTCTCGAATTCATCAGCAAATGAGTCCAAAATTGGTTTGAAGTGAATTCAATTAGGTGCACGAAAATCATTCGACATATTGTTCCAGCACTATCCATCAGAATTCTAGTCATGTAAATAATTCAAGAAAAAATGGTTCGCGGTGGCGGATAGTGAATCCTGAAATGCACAGAAAAATATATTTATTGTTCAAAAATGGAAAAATGTCAGAAAATGTATTTGAAAACCCAAACCCAGAAAATATATTCAGGTAGATAATATAATAGATAGCCCGGAGTTCACCGGTGTAGTCTATAACGTCTGTTTTGTAGTATATAAGCAATTTTTGTGTTAATAGAACGTAGACAGCTGGTTATAAATATCTATATTTAATCAATCACTGAGAAAATGATCACTCGTTGAAAAAAGGTGTACACATATCGTTTACAAAAATTCAAATGAGACGTTGACGCGCGATAGAGTTCGATAGACGTAAAAATAATCTGAAATTAGGCCATTCACCCGAGAATTATTCATTGTCCCGTTTTGTAGAAAAGTTCAGATAGTCTTGCTTTTCCGTTTTAAATTTCATACAAAATTTCTATGACCAATTGCTTAGGTGACATGTCTTAACACACGATGTGCGGGAATTAATTTCAATTATTCATGTAAAGTCGATTTCGTGTGTGGTCGATAAATTGTCGTGTAGCATTCAGGCCTGCGTAAAAATGCGGTATTCAATTTCAGGAAATTATAGTCCAGTTGTCAAGATAGTATTTTCAAGTGGGAACACCACTGTCCGTAATTTCAGGAAATGTCTGTCGTGTGACGAGTTTGACGCAAAAGCAAGTGGTATGCAAGTTGGACCGATGCGATATGTGAGTGTAAAACGAGCAAACGCGTCAATTGAGGAATGAATGAACAAACCGTCACCAAACACACTCAAACCAATGACAAAACAAATCATGCGATGACTTGGTAAATAAAGGGAGATAAAGGCAAGTCGTTCCTAAGCGACAATCACTGACTTCGGTCAAAAGCCGAAAATAGAAGGGTGAACCGTCTTCGTTTTTTTTTTATTAAAACCAGCAAGCAATCCTTTCTGGAGAAGTAAGGACTGAGATACGAGCAGGCAAAGCCAATCCAGGTTTGACTGAGTTCACACGTGACTCTTCATACAATATATTAACATCGGAAATTTATAATGTCTTAGCTTTGTCGTGGTAACTGTACGGACAATGCTTTGGAAAATAGGCGAACGGCAGTCCACTTTAACCTCCGAGGGAAATAGCGAAGGGATTACGAGGGAGTAGACCGAGCATCATAAATTTCAAAACCGTTAACCCCAATTTACTGACCTAGTAAAATAGAATATCCGTAAATCATGCGTACAACACGCGTTTACCAAAAAATTAACATAACATAATACATCAAGGCCACAATTTGAACGATTGTCGTTTGATCAAACGGGAAATGCAGTGTGTACAATGTAAATATTGAAGTGATGCGTATCCAAGTTCACTTTATTGAATATATTAATAGAAGAGGTGAAAATTTGTAATTATTAAGATGTGTGAGGTACAACCTGTCACCTGCGTGTGACATTTACTATGTCCATACTGATGTACACGGTAATTATTCTATAAGTCATGTCTCCCGAACTGTGTAATTAGATCATAAGCTTTGCTCTCTTTTGCATATGTTGGTTGAACGGTACCTTGAACCAACATACGCTGAAATGAGCAAAATAATACAATGAAACTAGTAGACAGTCTCTATCCCATCTTTCCGTGGCCCCCCAGTCAAACAGGAAAAAACGTTGTGAAGATCGGTACAGCGAATTGTCCAGCAACACGGTTGCACGCCCTAAGCAAATTATCATTATTCAATAAAAATTTGCATTCAGCAACCTCAGTCACATCAAATATGCAAACATGACGCTAAAAACCTGGATCGAATTTTTTACTACAATTGATCGAACCGTACGATACATGCCATAAATCCTGTACGTTGCAAGTAGTCGCACGGTCAGAGAATGTTTTTTCTCGACATTAAAATGACATACAAATAGCACAACCAATCTTTTACTACAATGTATTACATACAATCATGCCTAAAAACTACACGCAGCCTGCCTTCCCACATTGAACTATCCACGGGTCGAGCAAGTGACTCTTCGAGGAAGCACTACGTCAATTTGCCAGTGCAGAGCCATAAAAGTGGGGACACTTTCCTCCAATAAAGGAAGGGGGTTGTTATGATCAGCCTCCGCTAGCACATATACTGTGTAGGCCTTAGGTCTGTTAACCCTAGCTTAAGTTACTCGAAGAAATCCTTTGCCTTGCATATATCGACCCCCCTCCAAAGTGTGTTTAGAAAAGCAGGTGGTCACCATATGGTATCACATGACCAGGAAACGTTGACAAGTGTAGTGTCATTTGGGCATCCTGTAAAACTCGACAATTCAGCATTGAGTGGCCTGGATCCAACAACGCAGAGGGGCAAGTGTTAAGCTCAGGTTAACCCTAAAATTAACAGACCGAAGGGAGGAGCCAACAAAATTCGTTAACGGCCTAAATTGTATGTTTGCCAATGAGGTCAAGGTATCAGAACGCCACGCTCCCTTGGGAGTGATCAAATTGTTGAGTGGTTCCCTTATTGGAGGATCCTTTCATATACATAAACAAGGCCCTCCCATAATATTTTAGGAGTGCACGGGTAGATTGTATGGGACCACACATTTCATAACAGAGCAGCTCGGGTGGAGGGTGGTATTTGTTTTTGCTCTTCGCTGCGCTCCCTTTTATTTTTGCTCTTCGCTACAATTCTCTTTTTTGCTGTTCATATACACTTATGTTCCCTTATGTCTGTTTAGGACGATCATTAATCATGCTCAATTGAGAGTTAACCTGTTGACCTGTTACTTTGTTTTAATTCAAAAATATATTATAAAATAACCGGTGAAATCATTTGAACCTTCGCACCATTCATCATATTTTAACAACCGTAAATAAAATCTTATAACAAGGGCGAACGAAAGACTCATTAGACTACAGGCCGCAACTATTCATATATAGAGGACGTCTTCTCGAGTTGAGTATTGAAGGGCTGATCAGTTGATTACAGGCCTCAACTACTCATATATAGAGGACGCCGTCTAGAGTTATATACATATATACAGGAGGTCGTCTAGAGATGAGTATCGAAGGGCTGATCAGTTTATTAGAGTCCCTACTGACATAAACAGAGAACGCCGTCTAGAGTTGCGTTTGATATGCAAAAAGCACAATTGCCGTGACACTTCACTGTCCTTGTCCTGTCATCATTCTAAATGTATTTGCTCACAATAATCTTTATAAATCGAAATAACTCTTATATCGTCCACGGGACATCTTATGTGAGCTCAACAATTCTTGACAGTGTCCAGTGCTGCAATGAAGACTGGTGAGTGCACTTGTCATGCGTGTATATGAACGTAGATTTGTACGATGTACGGTCGTCAGCATAATCATGTCCGACCTTGTAATAAATCATTGACTGCAGCAACAACACTTTTCTATGCTTCGTTGACCAACAATTTCTATGCCTCATTAATAGTCTTGCAGGTATGCTAGTAGACAAATAAATTTCCTCCTTAATAAATTAAATATTACGAAAAGCAATAGAAAATACGTTTTTAACATTTAAATGATGAAGTGTTTCCAAATCTGCATCACGAGAGTTCAAACGTGTCCCTGATGCTAATTAAACCGCAGTTGGCAGTTTTCCACGCATTATCGATCAGAATGTATTAATTCATTTGCATAGTTATTGCAGAGATATTTCATAGATATTGCAGAGATACTACAGAAATAATGCAGAGATATTGCATACATACTGCAGAGATATTGCAGAGATATTGCAGAGACATTTGCGAGATATTGCAGAGATATTTTAAGAGGTTTCGCAGAGATATAGCAGAGATATCACACAAGTGTTGCAGAAATATTACAGAGATATGGTCGAGACTTGCAGTGACATTGCAGAGATATTGCAGAGATTTTCCACAGATATTACAGAAATATTGCAGAGATATTGCGGAGATAATGCAGGAATATTGCAGAGATAAAGCAGAAATATTACAGAGATGTTGCATAAATATTGCAAAAATATTGCAGAGATAATCCAGATACATTGCAGAGATAATCCAGAGATAATCCAGCTGAGATACTGCAGAGATATTGCAGAGATATCGCAGATATTTTCATACAACCTTTGGTTGTAGGGATTGTTTATAACTCCATCTAAACTAGCACTTGCAAATAAGCTGGCCAATGTTTTCGGACGGTTCATTGAAGTTACCTCCTCTAAATATCATAAAGTGTCTACAAATGAATTTGTTCGACAATAATTCATTGCTACAATATGGAAAAACATATTTATCTACGTGCGTATGCGCGTATAGCACCCTCGCAAGAGTGAGTAGTCAGACCCCGTCCTGCTTCAAGAGATTGATGACATGCAAAACCTTGACTGAGTCTCTCTCGCTATCAGGAAGGCCTGGAATAGTTGTTGATGGTCGACAAGCCTTAGGGAGATTAGTCTGTGACGGCACTTAG
>SDVV010019254.1:0-13574 GCA_016164225.1 Gammarus roeselii | reverse complement strand
AGTTCACTGCCGGCACACAAAGTGGGTCGGCTAACCATTTGAGAGCAATGCAAATGACGGCGCTCTGGATAGTAAACAGAGTACTTTGACGAAAGTTTTGATTGACTTCGAGAGGAAATTATCCTACTATTGGAAGTGGCTTTGGAGCTTTATTGCCGTTGTTCATTCATTTGAGCTCAGAGTGTGTAGAGTCGGCAAGCGTTCGCTATCTGAAGGAGTACAGTAACACGTCCGGATATCTTTTTGATTTTATATTGCATATTTTTTTGTTATATATTATCATCACGTGTTAATAGGAAAACTTGACAATGGATATCTCTTCAAGTTCGGCAGGTTTAAGAAATAACAATAAAATTCATCTGCCAAAGCCACACAATTCTTAACAGTGTTGAAGAGCTATTATTTTTAGAACACAATGAATGATTGAGAAGTCTTAAGAAAGATATGGGCAGTGTGGTAAACAATTAAATGTTAGCATTAAACAGCTGAAAAGACATATTGTAGGTCGAACAAAGTTGTTATCACTGGCTGCAACACATTCGCACATGCTGAACAGACTGTATCCAACGCTGAACACACTGTAACCAGAGCACAGAATTAGAACACCTCAGTGGAATAGTTTGCCGTTACTCCTCAGCAAATTGATATTGTCTCGTGCCAGGAGGATACCATAATGAGCAGGGAACAATCCACACGAATAACATTGCATGCGACAAAAGTGGTCTAATTGCCTTTACCTGCTTCTTGTATCCTGTGTCTATTTTATTTCGATGATGGTAACAATAATAATTGCATAAGGCATGAGTACTCAAACCTAAATTTTAAACTTAAAATGGTTTCATCTTCACTCCAAAGGGGTTGTCTGTGCCCTCAATCTGTAAAAGTTATATAAATTTCAGCTTATTGGAATCACCATAAGACAGTTATATGCAATTTTCTGAAATGTCCTCGTATATTTCATATCAAATTTGTAACACGTACAAGACACGTTCCGAATTGTTAGCTACCTTCTTGAATAAACTTAGCTATGAATCTTATCGGAAACTGGTACTGTTTTTATATTGTTATATACAATAGGTGTCAGTTTCATTAACGTAGCTATTAAATTTTGTGAAATGGCGGCATTTCCGATCAATTGATAATTATTTCACCACATAAATTAATTTCCAAAAATCCAGCATTTGATTTTTTCAACACATATCCATCTTCTTGAGTGTCGTCTAATGAATAGCTGCTGCTGCGTTTACATCTGCTTTCGAATATAGATATACTTTTTATTTCGAATCGACTAAATATACCCTCAACGTCATCACGAAGAGCCTCTGAAGTTTTAATTCAGCAATGTTATCTTAGCCGATAGGAAGAATTCCATACACAAAAACCAACTTCATGTTGAACGTTATTGCATATTTTTCATCAGACCGCGGTTCAGAAATATGTTTTCTGCACACGAAGAGGCAGTCATAACCCACATTCACTGTGAATACTGAATTCCGCAAAAAAATCCTCCATAATCGTGGTCAGTTGAAAAGGCAGCAACGTTCAACATGAAAATGGTTTTCGTTCATGCATTCATCGTCACGTTCGTGCACGACAAGAGCAGAACACTTGTTGAATTCAAGCCTCTAAGGCCTCCCAAAATGTCGCAAAATAAATTCAATTATTTTAAATTAACAAATTCGACTTAGTTATTTCTCGGCCTGTGTCGTTCTCATCGTGGGCAGCACAATTTGTTTAAATAAATCAAAACGTATGCACCGATCTGCAAAGAAAGGTTATCCGTCCAACTTATATCACCTCCGGAAACTATTTTTGAGACAACAAATAATATTTACTATCAGCCATAACAGATCACCTACAAAAAATCGAAGGCAATCTTGTTTGAAGACCAAAGTTGATTGCAAGCTGAACTTGAACACGGTATTTAGAGGCAAACATTACATGAAAAATATCTTCCACGGTCATTAGAGCCTATATCATTGATAATCAAGTTGAGGAAGTTAGTTAATACAAATGAAGACTAAAATGTTGGTGTCATGAAATCATAATTAGTTCAATCAGACGCACACACGAGAGTTCATGCTTCCTGCCATAGACAACAATGAAAATCTGATCAATTATTCAAATACATGCCTGCAGGTGTTATAGTTTGCTTTATTAACTGAATGCGAGTGTGCTGGGTCGTGGCTTGGAACTGTTGGAAGCGAATGGGCGGAGTTGGCAGTTGAGCCAGTTGCTATTTGCTGATGATACAGCCCTGGTTGCGGATTCGGAGAAGCTATGTATGCTGGTGTCTGAGTTTGGTAGAGTGTGTGAGAGGAGGAAGCTTCGAGTGAACGTTGGTAAGAGTAAAGTAATGAGATGCTCGAGGAATGTTGATGCGAGCAAAATTAGGGTCACCCTAAATGGAGAGCTCATGGAGGAAGTTCAGTGTTTTAAGTATCTGGGCTCCCATATGGAGATAACTGAACTAGTGGAAACTGAAAGGAAGGCGCGAGTGAAGGAGGGATGTAAAGTGTTGGGTACACTAAAGAGTTTAATGAGCTGTAGGACGTTGGGGGTGGAAGCAAAGAGAGGACTGTATGAGGGTGTTGTTGTCACAACTTTGCTCTACGGAGCTGAGGCTTGGGGGTGAGAGCAGAGGAGAGAAGAAGGTCGAATGTATTCGAGATGAAGTGTTTGAGGAGCATGGCTGGAGTAACGCTTAGAGACCGGATCACCAACGACGTGGTTCGAAACAGAACAGGGATGGTGAAGAAGTTGGAGGACAGAGTGGATTCGCGTGTTCTGAGATGGTTCGGGCACATGGAGAGGATGGTTAAAGGGAGATTGGTGAAAAGGGTGATGAATGCTGAGGCGAGTGGTCGCAGGCCTAGAGGTAGACCGAAGTTTGGGTTGATGGATGGTGTGAAGCAGGCGATGGGAAGGAGAGACATGAATATGGAGGTGGCGAGAGAGCGTGCAATGAACAGGCGTGAGTGGAGAATGGTTGTGAATGGTTTATTTTGACTCTGCTCTGATGTGCTTTCCCGCCCTTGGCACCCCGCTGTCGGGATGGTCGTGGGTGATGGGGGCCCGGCCATAATGACGCGGCGGGGGTAAACCAGTGAAAACTGTCGGGCCCTGCTGCTGACGACGGATCCTCGGACTACACTCGTGACCCAGAGTGTATGTTGAGGGGGTACTGGCCGGACCCTTTAGCACAAAAGGGCTAAGTTGTGTGAGTGTGAGCGTATGAGGGTGTAAGGTGCACCTTGCCGTCGGCTAACCCCCTTTCTGGGGTATGCGGCCTAGTGTCTGTATCTGTATCTGTATTAACTGAAGCGCTGTTATCATTTCTCAGGAAACTGCAGGACCTGAATTCGAGTGCCTGACCCAGACCACTATGATAATTTCTATCCCTGGTAAAATGTTTTCACCGACATGTAGATTAAGTTGCGAGGTCTCTTTAAAGCAAATGGCAGATGGCACAGCGAATTATGGTTGTAATTAACCATGGAGTGACGTTGAGAAAGTTTGTTGCAGATGGCACTGCGAATCTTGGTTGTAATCAACCATGGAGTGACGTTGAGAAAGTTTGTCTGACTCATATTCGTTACTAGTACAATAACATAAATAAAATGAGAGCGGAACTCTTCCTGATTTTTTTTTAAATTCTGTTTGTTGGGTAACCTCAATAATATTTAGGAAAAAATGGATATAAATACGAATGGAAAATGAAACCGTTTGTATGGAGAATAACCAAATAGTGAATGATTGCCGTACATTCAATTTTCAACTCGTTCGCATATTTTACGATTACCTGAATTCCAAACACATTTTTAATCGTGTTTCTCAGCCAATAAAAACAATAGATTGCCAGTTTTCGTGGGTGTGATACTGATTGTGTCAATATTGAACAAGGTATAACCTTTTTATCTTTCATTCCAGTGAACGTGAAGTACATTTTTTGAAGATATGTAGGTAGACCTGCACGAAGGTGCTGCAGTGAAGCCGATGACGGCATGTTCATTAATATGTATTCCTAGTCAGCAGAAGAAATCCTCTGAGAATTGAACTCTTTAAAACACTTCCCCAAGAAGGCTCATTCGGCCTAAATTGCTCCCGTTTCGTGCTCAAATCCGATTACCGATTAGTAGGTTAGAAGTACAAGTTTGGGAACATCTTGTGTGTGGAAACTTTCTCCAAAGCTCCATTCCTTGTCTTGTTCGGCCTCATTATCGACGTTAGCACGAACGGATCGCACGATTGTTTGTTAGTGAGGAGGCCTGGAGACAGACACCAGCCATGCAGCCTTTATGTTGGTGGCGCTGTGGAAACTTTTGTGAGGCTCTAATTGTGTCATCGAATTGATATTTGAAAATGAAGTCTGAAATCTCTCTGATTTCAGACTTCAGGGGGCGTAATGTTCCTTTATAAAAATGTGTCGTCGTTTATTCTGACTTTGAGGTTTACTGAGCACTGTCGTCTGTCCGCTCTAGCTAATGATAATTCATTCGACAACGGAGGGAACAGGAAATGACGGCGAGAGATTGACAGTGAATGAAATAAGCGGCAAATGCCTTAACACTGTACTATCCTCCTTCAGTCGTATGTTGTTCGTTAGAATTGGAAGGGAATTTACCAACATTGTATCATGTTAACTGATCCCCTCACCCGCTGCCATCAGCTGTTATAACGTTGATGCTTCCAAAGCAGTTGCTGGTTTACTGAGCAAGAAGAACAAATTAAATTACAATAGCAGATCCAATATGTCACGATGCTGGTGGATAACAGACAGAACAGTCGATAATTGATGCAGCAGCCGCGCCTCCACTTTCCCAACCTGGTGTCAAATATTAGTCTGTGTCAGTGCTGGGAGCACTGTTTTTTTGGGTCAACAAATGGGGATTCCTAATGATCTTAAAATAAGAATGGGATGATATTTTGAAATAAACCGAGTTTAATCTCATATATAATCACCGTACATATTTATAAAGCATTTTCTGATTACTAATATAGAGATTACTAATTCATTTCGTCGATTAACAAGCACTAGAGCTCTCTGTGATCGCAATATGAAGAAGATTATTTATTTACACTTATTTCGACAGTTTAGGCTGTATGAAATCTATCTTAACAATGATGAATACACCAATCAACTTCACATTCAATTATCTTGAAATCTTCATGAACCACGATGATATAATAATTTAATTACCTATAATTTGGTGAAGCCTAATCTATTGAAATTGATTGGAGTTTAATTTGACACGTTCAAGACCTGCAAGAGAAGAGAAGAGATCAATTATTATTTGAACCATATGCCGGCCCCGGAACGGGTGCAGGCTCCGTTTTCTGGATAATGAACAGAGTATTCAAACGCGACAGCTAAGAGAGAGCGAGGGAGGACACTTCCTGTATAGATGAGAGGAATAGATTAATGGGGTGAACAAAACAGGAGAGAGCATGTTCCGACGATCGATATTCCATCACCATAAAAGAGATACGATTTTCGTGGTAGGCTTTAATGATTGATATAGAACAATGCGTCGTGAATGTAAAAAATGAATTCTATCAATAGATAGAATAAACAATTAAGATCCAAATGTTGTCTTCATTGTTATAAAGGAATGGAACTAAATTTTCTGGGAATACCGTTCCTTTTCATTTAGATTGCCATTTTTATCCAAAGAAAAGTATGTTAGCGTATATGACGGATTTGTATGCCTCAGTTCTTGTTAGTGGTATTATAAACTTTTGTTATCTTTTCTTTAGATTTTATTCCCTGGCAGATTAGTGGCTTCGGAAGACGGTAAACATATTTAGAGATAACTTGTTTTCTTGTCGTTAACAAGATGTGTGCGGTGCAACTTTTGAAAACTTCTTGGTAAAATACAGATTTAGATTGAATATTTTCAGGATCCAAGATCACGATGAATAGTAGCAATGGAAATAATGTTGAATCTGAAGCACTGTAAACTTTTTATAGTAAACTAAGAATTAAAAATACTGGGCGTTCTTTCTTGAATGCAGAAGCTAAGTTCTGCGCTACTAGTTTCTTTTATCTTCTGTAATAATATCTGACTATGTGGTATGTGTGGGATAGAACCTAAAAAAGAATCACTATATGTTATGGAGTACTCTATGCAGCGCCTTTCAATCTGCCCGTAGGAGCCGAAAGGATGCTCGTGGGACTATTCCATCAGGACAATTAACGCCAAAACAAGACAAAATAGTTGCCCGGGAAATGGAGAACTCGAAGTAAGCTGCTCGTTAGAAATCTACTACTTCATGATAAACATTTTTGGGGCAGCTTCGTAAATTGTCTATTCATTATGTTAAATCGCCGTAACCGAACCCATGCACGTGACAGCCTACGTGCATCTAAGATGAAACAACGATTGACTTCAGTCAGCAGTTCAAACTATGGAGACGCCCTCACTCCCAATCTTGTCAACCTTGCGAGGAGAGTTTCCTCCTCTGAAGTACTGCAAACCTTCATTACCCGGACAGCAACACAGCGGCTCCATCATCCTCATTGCTCGCAAACTGAACGATGCTTAGAAGGCAAGACTATGAGTGGATCGGAACCGGGCCATTGCGATGAGCTCCCTTCGCCATTGAGGGCAAGAGCGGTCGGAAATGGAATAGCCTTGTTTTTGTTGTCAGTTGAAAACATCACTAATTGTTTTCGGTAACTGAAATTGGAGCGGTCCATAGACACAACGATGTTTAAAGTATCAGAACACTAAAGACTTTGGTGTTCAGGTCATCTGCTGTGGAAAAACTTTGCCAACAACACAATTATTTCAAACACACATGGTGATTGGATATTGTGTTAATATGTTTCCAATTGTTTTAATAAATAGGAATGAAAACTGTGGAACATTAATCATTATATCAGAGACAGTGATATCATGAAGTTCAAATCGTTGTTAAACATTTAATCGTCACAGGTCGTGTCCGCCGTTGTACCTGATAATTTGTTTTAATAGTAAAAGGCAAAACAAGGACAAGTTCCTAAGGGAACTGTGTGGAGTGGTGGGATAGAGCGGGCTTGCATTGTAAAGAAATTTCATTGGGTAGCCTTATACGATCTACTTTTTTGATGCAGCTCAGCAACTTAGTAAAAATTTCTCAGTGTTGCCACTAGATTGTAATATTAATTGCTACGATGAATTAGTTGCTAGCAGTAGCCTATGGGCTGATAGACTTGCGGACTTCACGCAGAGATGGGCTCATAGACTTCTAGGCTTCACGGAGAAAAGAGCTCATCACTTCTAGACTTCACGCATAGATTGACCCATAGACTTGTAAACGTTACAGCCGAAGATCGCGTGATATTTCCTTCGCTTCATGTGTGCAGTAGTCTGAAGAGGCTCCTGGCGGCAGTTCACCTGTCCTCTCACCACCACTCGCTATCCTGCCCTTGCCCCACTAGGCGCTGTATCAGATGCGCCTCACGGTAGGCCGAAGTTGCGTCTATACCAAGGATGAGTTATCTCTAGAGTGTTAATAATAATCTTTACATGATCTCTGTAGGAAGTGGTGGTGTTAGGATAAAATGGAGTACGTTTTCCGAACCATCTACAAATATCGAGTTCCTTGTTCCAAGTTTCATTGCGAGTTGGCACAATATCTAAGAGAACAGGTATTGAGATAATAGCACAATATCTAAGAGAACAGGTATTGAGATAATAGCACAATATCTAAGAGAACAGGTATTGAGATAATAGCACAATATCTAAGAGAACAGGTATTGAGATAATAACACAATATCTAAGAGAACAGGTATTGAGATAATAGCACACTATCTAAGAAAACAGGAATTGAGATGATGGCACAATATCTAAGTGAACAGGTGTTGAGATAATGACACAATATCTAGAAGAACAGGTATTGAGATAATGGCATAATATCTATGAGAACAGGTGTTGAGATAATGGCACAATATCTATGAGATCAGGTATTGAGATAATTACACAATATCTCAGCGAACAGGTATTGAGATAATAGCACAATATTTCAGAGAACAGGTATTGAGATAGTGGCACAATACATAAGAGAACAGGTATTGAGATAATGACACAATATCTAAGAGCACATGTATTGAGACAATGACAAAATATCTAAGAGAACAGGTATTGAGATAATGGCACAAAACCTAAGAAAACAGGTATTGAGATAATGGCACAATATCTACGAAAACAGGTATTGAGATAAGAAAATTGCTCCCCATGCGATACTTCGGCTTTCTGTATTTTTTATGTAGAATTATTGACTGCAGCGGTAATGCATGTTCAGTGTAATTTCACTAATTAAATGCAGTATTAAAATTGCATTTGGAATCAACAATGCTTTTCGAGATGGTTAATCTATCAGTGATGTCACATAAACTGTGTTTATCATCTTTCTCATGCAGGCTCTCACAGTGCTTTGTGTACACCGCACAAGCAACTCTGCAACTTCAAGTGAAATCCGCAGCCTGCTCATTGGGATAAAAAACTTTCGCGAGGGAACACAGCAAATTATGCAAATTGTTTAGCTGTTGGCAGCCAAAGAATCCTCCAGTCGTAGGCATCGGTTGGTGCAAGGGTGGAGGGAGCCAGTTGCTAGTTGTGGGAAATGATTTCGTGCTTGACAGTGGCCGTACGGTCATCTGGAAGTACTTAAATACTTGGTGCCTCAAAATGTCAAATCGGATTAAATTATTTACAGACGAATTCGAAATTAGGATCAGACGGTAGGAGCTGGTACTGAAGTTGTGCTATTATGTTGAACTGGCAAATGATATAATAAAAACGCCTCATTGAATCATTCACCAGATCCAATAAAGGAATCCCAATTTCTAATGGGCTGTATTACGTAAGTGTTGAGCACCTATTCCAACGAGCGTTGGAGTGTAAACGGAAATATGTATCAATTTGCTTATCCGTAGGACATTTCTGAATGAGCAAGTTCCAATACTCCCTGTTGTTGCAATTACTTACCATTAATTTTATGAAAGGCGTGTGTCGCGTCACTAATCAGATGAAAACAACGCGAAAATTATATTTACATAAACAAACAAACAATCTGGTGAATGGTTATTTACCGTCATTTTTTGTTGGCCTCTCAAATCTGGATTTGTTTCATAGTAATTTTGCAGTATTCCCGTTGCGACAAAATCTTCATTATTGAGCCACAGCAGTTACAAAATAGATCAAATTTTCTCGCATTCAACACCATATCGAAATGGCAAGCCGGATGGGATCAATATGACGTTTTGTTCCATCGAACCCGTACGGTTTTGGCCTTACAATGAATGTTATGAGTATTGAATGTGGACAATTATTGTTTATTTATATCTATCATCCTGCAAAAGTTCCTTTGGCACGAAATGACTGGGCAAGTTTGATATTTTCATTGCACTAAATGGTTTTATGACAGGATAAATAATATATACCGCTACACATCGCTGCTGAATCTATGTACGGTATTTAATGTGATTTTTCCGTTCCCGTGCTTCCGTCGCGATCAGCACATCGACTAACATATTGATCCTTTCTTACTGTCCTTGCCGGGAATATTGTCTTCAAGCATGGCGTCATTGATTTCTATAGGAATACCCTCAAGCAAATGGACAATAATTTCTTCATTTAATACAGCACTTGTTGGCAATAATGTCATAAATGGAAGAGATGGTAATGCATCACAATCATTAGGCTTTTTTCATCGTCCTCTATGGCAATCAAATCCTGAAGAGAAGAGATTTTAATTGCTTCATAATACAAATTACTCATCGCTCCAAGTCAAAGCAAATGAGGGTGTCAGAGATCAAAGCTTCGCAATTGGACCTGATACAGAAAATGAACGAGAGGGAACACTTTGAAAAATATTGAAAGCAAATATTGTCTGATTGCCACCAGCAGGAAATTGACATCCAATGTATCGACGAAAAGCCGACGACATAGACAGAGGAATTTACCTATTTTTTTGCATGATAACGACAGATCATTTCTCATCATCATTCGATCTGAACCATTTTTGATTTGAATATCTAATCACATGTCGTCCTAGGATGATTAGTTTGAACCGGAAACATCAAAAACTTAGTAATTATTGCAGCATGTACTTGTCCAAATTCGTTCGAAGAACAGTGCCTGGTGAAATGGCTTGCTCCAATTTGAGCTAAAATAACAAAGTCATAATTTAAGACACTTTGGGTAATTTCTCGTTCAAACCACGAGTAAGAAAATGTAGCAATTTAGTGATTCTCTTGGTTAGGTTGCATATGAGGTATTGAATTGTTTTCAACATCTTCGCACACACGCAGATGAAAATGACCATTGAAGAGGCGTTACCTCAAACGATTACAACTGTTTAGGTAGCAATATTTCGTTGTGGGTCATTCCAAAGATTGACTGAAATTGTGGAACATTAGAGAGTGAAATGTTTGAAAATCTTTTTCCTAAAAGACATGGGCTACCTTTACAAATATTGTTTGAAGCTAGGTTGGAGCAATGGGTGAGGAGGAGATAATGGGTGCGGAGGAGAAAATGGGTGCGGAGGAGATAATGGGTGCGGAGGAGATAATGACTAAGGAGGAGATACAAACATATGCTATTAACTTATTTATAACGTAATTCAAAGTTAGTCTGCTGTTTTGATTTCCAATGCGTATTATTTCGGTTAATAATGAACACATTCAATTAGCAGAGTGAGATGTTTTCGTTGTTGATTTACAGCGCAGTCACCGCGTGCAAACGCTTTGAATTGTTTGTCATCGGTTTCACTAAGTTCAATATTACATACGACCCAGGGACAAAATGATGGTTTGCTTCAATGACTGGACATTAAACAATGACTAAAGATAAAGCTCACCATCATTAAGTTAATTGTTTCCCATAAATTTCCATAAAAAGCTTAGAAAACGATTGCAGAAAACAGGTGCAAAGTATTTTTGTTATTTGCACAATTAATTATTTCTACATAAACTTTAATATTCACCTATGTTTTCAGTTTTCTTCCACAAATGTATCGTTTCACTCAAATGTTGTTGCCTAGCTCATGTGCATCATATTAATGTTAACTATTTAGTGTATAATGTGCGACTGGTGACCCAAGCATCACGTTAGGTACGTATTGTGATGTAACAAATATTGTGGGCATTCTCAACTCACACCCTAATTGTGTTCATAAGTCAGTGTATACAATTACTAGTCATATATATTAATTAATCAATAATGTAACGTTTTCTCTTGTGTTGAGCTACATTTATCAATAGAGTATGTCATCAAACAATTACCTCTCATAGGCAGCATCAAAATAAAATTGGGGCACTTCTCTAAGTGAAATGTTTATTGTAGGTATAGTTACGACCTGAATATGGTCACCTGAACAGATCACGCTGACGAAGACTTAGAATCTGTGTAATGTGATAAATCTGTAATTTTGTCGACGTGTCATAACTAAATAAAATACACAAATTTAAATCAGAAATTCTACGGCAAACATAGTTTTATTTCATCATGCAACGTTAACAAAAAAAGAGGTCTGATATTCATAAGGTGCCCTAAAACTTAATTGAAAATTTGACCCTCTGTGTTAGGACCAGTGACGTATTTAATGTATTACGTCAGTGCACACTCGCGTTTAATCATTCACTCACCTTTCTGTTAAACAAAAATAAATGTAATAAATGAACAAATATTATTAGGATTTGACTCGTATCGGTCAACCTCGTAAAAAGGTAGCATATGAAAGGACTCTCACATTTCTGTCTTCATCAGGTCAGACAAAGCCTTTCAATTGTTCGCGAGGAAAGTTTTCCCCTCCCGCACATGGCAATCCAATACCATTGTTTAATCATCCAGTTTCTTAAAATTTATCAAACAAGTAAACTGTTTGTCGAAAAGTGGGGCATTGATGTTTGCCAATCGAACGTCACTTGCTGGTTTGACCTTAACGGGAAGCGGCGATTGGGAAATAAATCTCACGAAAATAGACGGCACGCTATTGCGCCGGCTCTTCATAATGGAGCATTGCAACATTGAATGAGATGAATATGTCTGATAGTACTCCATCAACAGTGCATCCTACTATAACTTTGCAACACAGTCAGTGGCACGGTGCTATATACTATAAAATAACAACATAGACATTGCCCAGTGTAAGCAGTTAATATGGGTGCGAAACAGCCCGGCGTCCAGGGGTTGCGAAACAGCCCGCGTCTAGGGGGTGCGAAACAGCCCAGCGTCTGAGTGGTGCTAAACAGCCCGGCGTCTAAGTGGTGCGAAACAGCCCGGCGTCTAGGGGGTGCGAAATAGCCCGACGTTTATGGGGTGCGAAACAGCCCGGCGTCTAGGGGGGCTAAACAGCACGGCGTCTAGGGGGTGCGAAACAGCTTGGCGTCTAGGGGGTGCGAAATAGCCCGGTGTCTAGGGGTGCAAATCGGCCGGCGTCTAGGGGGTGCGTAAATATAGTTAAGTATTATTGTATGAATTAATGTTTGAGTTTATTGAATTGGCTTATCCGCAAGAAATGTTAGACTGGTACATATCGGACTGGCTATATGTGTAGGATTTAAATATTTGTTGATAGTATAAGGTTTCATTTAGCGTTCCAGGCACCGCTGATATCGAATTTTCAAATAGGAATTTATTGCAATTCTTTGTTTGACCTGTCTCCTTTTTTTGTGGCACTTATTGGGTTGTGATAGCGTTTTACAAAAAGCTGATGCTTATATTGCTGGATCATTATCTATTTTAGGTGTGATAAGTAGTGTAAAGTGCGTCTAAACGCAATTTTTTAATTCTGACAATGGAATAGTTAGGATGTATCTAATTACTTTGGGTGTCCGACTTAGCCGTCATGTAACTCGGACATTGTAATTATTGATTACTTTTGTAGTCAAGTTAATTATTTTTCGGTCAAATTGATTACTTTTGGGGACCTGAGTCAGATAACAGGCCATCGAGGCAGTTTTATCGGCGGGCGTATGGATGGGCGACCTTGCGGCGACAATTTGGCCGGTGTCAGGCGCGCGGCCGGATGTGGCCGGAGTCACTGATATGGTAGGCGGGCGACTCGAAGGGGTGGAAGGGGGCGGGGGGCTTTCGGTTAATAACAATTATTAATGTGTATTGTATTTCGAAATGTTTATTCTTCTTTAGATAGCTGTATTGGGGTATTATTGGTTCCTTTCTGTTATTCAATTTATATTCATTCGGTTCTGGTAGGAATATTGTTATAAAACATTTCTGGAGGGGTGGGGTGTAGGGATCCCCCAGGCAAAAAATTGGATGCGCTCCTGGAAAATTAGGTGAGACTGCTGTTATCTGTTAATTGAATTTTATTTTTTCCATGACTGATTCGTCATTATAGCTAAGTTTGAGTGTCTGTATCATTTTAGATTTCTGGATGGTTTGATGTTTTCATTTATTTTGTGTGTTTTTGTTCGGTTATCATTATATATAATGTATATCCTGTTTATAAGAATAGTGTGGTAGGTATATTTTAAATCTCGATTTGCAGCCTTAGAGTGCAATCGGTCCTGTTTGGTACTAGCCCGATATTGAATTTAGGCAATGTTCTGTGTATTTTCCATATAT
>SDVV010019253.1:0-13574 GCA_016164225.1 Gammarus roeselii | reverse complement strand
ATATCCCCACCCTACTTTCGAAAAAAAAAATCGACATTGACACTTGTGCTCGTCATGTTTCCTTAATATTATTTATTCAACTGTAATATATTGTTAATGTTTGGTCGTTGTCAACCGATTGATATTGTTTTTTATATATTATTCGGAATAATGATAGTGATCTAGCTTTTTTTCTATACTGGACATTAGCTTGATCTATAGGTAGGAATATTTATTTTATTTCTACGCCTTAAATCGATCGATATTCGAATTGATATATTGTTTAAATTATTGATATTGTTTTATTGTCGTTACCCGATCGACATTATCCTGTTCAACTGTTCGAAACATTGATAAGCGACTTATATTATATAAATCAACTGTTTAATTGAGTTATATTGTTTTGTTGTTGTTAATCAAACAATATTATCTTAATCTATTGCTCGAAACATTGATATTATTTCGTTTTCGTTGACAGATCGAAATTATCCTAATTTATTTTTCGAAACATTGATGAAGTTTCGTTGTTGTTGATCAATTGATATCATCTTAATTGGTCAATGTCTTTGGAAATATCACAAGATGAAGCTGTGGACTAAAATGTTGGTAGTTTTGAAATGTTTTCATTGCAATACGATGATATCGATCGTCGTGGACAACCTTCGCAACAATCAGCGCATACCGCAACATGATATAACTGATGCCGATTATTGACGATGTTTCTTTATAATCAATAATTTTTTCTTCATTTTTTCTGCAGGTTTCTTTTGTTATCAATAATTTTTATCATCATTGATTATTAACGATAACACCAAATTCTACAACACCAGCAGCAATCGGCAACGATCCTTATAGCAATACAAAAGTGCTGGTTTTGTCCTCATTAACTTCAATGGTATTCAGGAATAGACAATAACATATGATGATGTTTTTGGTAACATTTATTTGAGAAGATTGTTACAACCATATAATCTCATATTTAGGTATAAATTACAACGAAACTACGGACAGACGACGGGATGTAGGAAGCGTCAAAAAACATCATGGCTCAAAATTGCAAATAATGTTTTAAATATATAATTTTTCATTATTGCTACATAATCTGTAAAGGGTTTTGCTCAACTAGATTGGGGCAAAGCAACCTTGATCTTATCATGCTTCGAAGGCACAGCAGAAGAATGGAACAACGTTCGCAGTCGAGGCTGTGATCAAGAAAGCTGTGACCAATAACGTTCGCAGTCGAGGCGGTGACCAAGAGAGCTGTGACCAACAACGTTCGCAGCCGAGGCTGTGACCAAGAGAGCTGTGACCAACAACGTTCGCAGTCGAGGCGGTGACCAAGAGAGCTGTGACCAACAACGTTCGCAGTCGAGGCTGTGACCAAGAGAGCTGTGACCAACAACGTTCGCAGTCGAGGCTGTGACCAAGAGAGCTGTGACCAACAACGTTCGCAGTCGAGGCTGTGACCAAGAAAACTTTCGCAACTGGAATGATATTCCAGGTCAAAAAAATATTTGTTTTTTAAGCGACAAAGTGCCGAGTTAGGCTGAGATAATGTTTAAATTGGAAACATATCTGGTTCAACACTTATTTCATCAATAAACATATGTACACACCGACACAACAACAACAATTAACTGATATTTGTTCGATCTCAACATATGGAAGAACATCAACAAGAAAAAAATATAAATCTAGGTTTGTACATCTCATAATAGGACTTGTTTTGTCAAGTTAAGCATATTCTTCAAGTGCTGTAACAATCATTGTTTCCTGTGAATATATGTTAATTTTGACTCAGTGCAATGTTTATAGTTTCCGCTCTCCAAGATAGAACGAGTACTTAGAATGAAACAACAGGCAGGTCGTAACTCCAGAACGTTTTGAGAAACTCAAATATGGATTTTATTTGTGTTTAAATTATATTATAAACATGAACTGTATATCTATTTCTTTGTTGAAATATTTTGCTGCCCTCGTGTAAGGCCTACTAGTGAATAGAGTTGTTTTCCTTCTGAGTTGTTATTAAACTGGATAAAAAACACGGACAACTTTATGTGTTGACACTACTAGGCAGCGACCAAGGGCAAACGTAGCGACGGAGCGAGGAACGAGAGAACATTATGACAAAGCGCTGGGAGAGAAGTCACAGCGGTGGAGCGAGGGAAGGGCTGATAATGTGGGGGATCATGAAAGATGGTGGGCAGACCTTGGGACGTGGCGAAGCGAGGACAGACACTGTGATGGGACGAAGGGAGGACCGACTCTGTGATGAAGCAAGGGGAGGACAAAAACTGTGAATTAGCGAGGGGAGGACCGACTCTGTGATGGAGCAAGGGGAGGACAAAAACTGTGAATTAGCGAGGGGAGGACAGACACACTGATTGAGTGAGGGATCGAGAGACTCTGTGATGGAACGAGGGAGGACAGACACTGTGATGGAACGAGAGGAGAAGAGACACTGTGATGGAGCGATGGGAGAAGAGACACTGTGATAGAGCGAGGGGAGGGCAGACATTGTTGCTTGACGCGGGATAGATAGACACTGTAACGGAACCAGAGAAGACAGATACTGTGATCTTAGGGCAAAGAGGTTCGGCACTTTAGCGAAACAATGGAAAGACGATAACTGCTGCAGAGCGAAGGGACCGGGGAGGAATAGGGGCAGTGGTAGAACGAGAACGAGGTAGACTATGCATCGGAACGGGGTGCTTTTGGGAATTTTGTCAGCGATAGTATGTAAGGCTCAGTGCTGGAGTGAGAAGAGGGAGACCCCGTGTGCCAGGCCAGGTGCGAGCGAGTGGATTCCCTCTGTCACCTCAGTTGAGGAATTCCTGGGGACGTTATATGGCTGGTATTCGACGTTGTATCGGCTCGTTGGGGGCGCTGCTGATGCTACTTTTAGCTGGTGCTGTTCGTTCGTTTTGTAGTCTGTGGCTATTCTACGAATTAAGGTACACTAGCCTTGACACTTTCAATGTGGGTTGTTTCTGAACATCATGAGACATATTTTTCACTAGGAAAATTATTGTGTGGTCAGGCAAATTGTGTTCCTCAATCATCACAATATAACTGTTGGATAACATTTTTTATCTACTGAGAGATTTTTTTAGAAATATATGCTGAATATGATTTGTGATACGAAATTGAAAATATTGTTTACATTACAGGGAATCAAGTTGAGAGATGTAAGTCCTGAATACGCTTTATTGATCATCACCCGACTCATTGCTCAGGCCGCCAGCCCGTCTCTAGTCCATTTTCGCCTACTCCTTTTTTTATGGAGAGTCATGGCCAGCGAGCAACACCAGCAGCGATAAACAACATTAATGAAGCCAAATCCTGGGGCTTGGTAGTGTTCAGTGCCAGGAATGGTGATGGAGCTTTGAATGTTATACACAGTGTGTGCTCTGCCTCGTTAGTCTCATGGCAGCTGTCGCAGATTGCTCCGCCGGAGCAGGCCCTGATGTCATTTGGAAAGTTACCTGTGGCGATTGTGGTTGTTGCTTACGTGTTTCGCTAAGGCGAAATATTTTTGGTACTTGACTACCTCTGCTTATCCGTTTACAGCGCATAGACTGCAATGACACTGATTTGGAGAAAGTGTTCCAAATTGTAAGCCCTTCCGGCAGCCTCGACAACCGGAATATAGTTCGCACCCACCTTCGCCCTCTTCAAGTTTAATTGCTGATTGCGTCTCGACCTCAGCTGGACTTACTGGACTTCGATTCCCATCGCGACCCCAAACGGGCGGTTCAGCATGTGCATACCTGCATAGTGAGGACATGCTCTGACATCCGATCCTTGACCACATAATAGATATGAGCCCTTGCCGCATGGCAGGTAAGGGTAAGAGAAGTCGCTCATCACTTTCTGACTGGAGGGTGGTGGCCAGGCCATCATGGGGCACCTTGCAGCCGGTTCACTGACATCTAGGCCTCAGTGAAGGCCCCATTGAATAGCCAGCCCTGCCTCTAATTCTCTCTGCTACCAGCCAAAGTGAACGTTCCACCGTTCTAGCAAGCGCACTTCGTAGATAACACTCCGGGACCCTTGAGAGGTGTATTTTGATGAGTGACTTCGATATATTATGTGTTTGTGCGTGGCATTGTGTTTACTGAAAATCGACGCCGCACTTATTACGGGCTCACAAGCTTACTGGGTTATTTTCGAATTTACCTGAATTCAATGGAAAACTCAAGACGATGATGACTGAGTCAATCCAGTCGTGGCATCTCTAGGATCCTGGATCAGCAGGCGAAAAAAAATTCTGACGTACCTGAGGAATAGTTGTCATCCCGTACTTCCTTCAATGGAAGGCATATCAAAAATAGGTTTTCATGCTTATATTGAAGAACAAGCGGCTACCCGTTTCTTTAATTTAAATTTCGTGATAGGAATATACACTGCTGTGTACACGTGTTGTTTTATGTCAAATCTCATATTGATTTTTGATTACGCAACTTCATTGAAATTCGGCCTTACGTGATTACAACAATGAAAAGTTAAACATTTTTAACGAAATAATTTAAATTCGTTAGTAGGTTTCCTGCAACATTTCCATTAAGTCATCAGGTTAAGTATAACCTGTATGATATCGGTAAATTTCCAATCCGTGAAATCAGAATTATTTTGATAATCATGACTTACGTAAACATATGACCAGACCTCAACTCCCGCCAGCCTCTCAAATAACTACGTCAGCCGCTACAAAAAGCATCTGCCAAATACTTTCTAATGTAGTCAATATGAAGAGGCACCAGTTGTCTGGAGCAGAATAAACTGCACCAACGCCTGTCTGGACGCTGGTGAGCTCTGGGCGTCCATGAAGCGGGAGAGGATGTACACGATATTTTATGGCATGCGATTCAATTAACCACTACACGCCGCAAGTGACTGTAAACAAACTACGACCCAAGCGGAAGAAGAGATATTTTTAAACTTTATATTGATCAATAAATTTCAGAACCGATTGGAAACAAACTTGTCTCTGCCTAATCAGAGTCAATAAACTCTATTTATAAAAGTCCGTGAAACAATTGCAGGCAACGACGCTCTTCAGTTCCCTCCATGGTAGCGCTGAAGGAGGTGGTCGCTCGATGCTCTGTCAACCACCGGCTGGTCGTTGGGGACGTGTTGTTGACGTCCTATCATTTCAAAAACATAACGTCAAACGACTTGATGATGGTAAATGGTTTTGTTTTCTGTTATTGAGTAATATCGCAATGTACAATATGGAAGAACTAATTGTTTCGAAATTTATAGCTATCTGTATTTGAACGCAAGAAACAATCAGTGATTCAGATCTTGGAATTTTCGTGAATGTATTGTGCTTGTGGATTGTATATTAATTAAATTCCAGTCTTGTTGTAGCTTTGAACTGTTTGTTAGTCGAACACCTTTTAATCCCATATCTCTTATTGTATGTCGGGTGGTGTGACCGTTTACTTCTTTTATAACACAATCGGTTGAGTCTATATGAATATAATGGAATCTACCGCTTATGGTAATCCCCGGGTTAAAAATTAATGTAACAAGTTTGCTTCGGCTCTCACTGTTAGCTCTTTCAAATTGAACTTATGTTAACCCCCAGTCTTCAAATGTGTCCTGGGAGAGGAAGAGCGATGCTCTCTGTTGGTTGCCTCCAATAACATCTGCTCCGCCCTCATGTGTTCTGTACTCTGAGGTATGTATACACAAAGCTATTACGCAGAACATGGGGTACAAAAAATGTGTTGAAAATTTATGGAAAAAAATATTGAAAATATTTGAACAAAGGAGGGTACATTTCCTGCTCTTCCAATCTAAATTGAAGTATATACAACTAAAACCATTTCACATTGTGCAGACTATATTTTCCGTCTGCATCTGATGGTCTTGTGACATCAAGTGCGGAAGGCTAGCTACGTCCTACACGTTGGAATCAAGGTTATTTAATAGTTTTTATTTGTTTCCAGATATCAAGTAGATATAGAAATTCTTATCAATAGAACGAGTTCTCGAGTTTCTCGATATTGATTGACCAGAGAGGCGATGAGAACTATTAGGGATGAGTTTCTCTGCGTATTTTTTTTGTACGGTTAACATATTATTAAAAAATATGGCGCTAATCACATCATTCATTAGTTGCCGTTAACAATGTTTATGTAACATATTATTTTTCAATTGAACAGAATTTTGAATTTAATAGCTATCTAACAATAGATATAATATTAAATGTGCTCTCTCATGTTGCTACTTTAATTGTCGCGCTCGAATAATAGCTTATTTACCTATAATTGACGATACTTACAGTAAATGCTGGTTGCATTGTCCTTAGAGTAATCTGTTAATATTTCCCCTCTGCTCACTTTTTCGTTGCGCTCCTGAAATATGAGTGAAGTGCATACTCTGCGCAGTCCTGATGCAATTAGATAACTGTTGAACCGGTACCTCCTATCGGGACGTTGCAAGAACTTTATCATACGACCTTGCATGTATAGGACTGATAATTATTAGGTTGTATGTTTTAAATGTCAATATAAATCTTATACAAAATTCTACGACAATTTTGTTGATGTCGATTGGATAGTAATATTCAGGAAATTTGTTTGCTTTCATACATACCAAACATTGTGACAATTTTAATTACATGAGCAGCATATGACCGTGTGATGCGACCTTGTAGTTGGGATGTATTCTATTGAAAACACTGCAGGATATACAGCAGTCAATGGATAAAAATACTGAAAAATTCTCCGTTCATTCTTAACACCTGCTGTTATTCATCTGCGCAGTCGGCATGAGCCTTAACAGGATGGAGACACTTGCTTCTCAATGAAACAATGGAGGCGCTGAGTAAGATGCTTGTCAATATCATCATCTTTCGTCGACCCGCACTCGCCTGGCCACCAAGAGCACCGGACCAAGCTGCCACAATGATTTTTTTCTGCGGATTTCTTATGTAAAAAGTTTACATCAATAAGCCGGCAATTTTTAATGAATTGGAGTAGAAAAAAGACCATAGATTCGTGCTATTATTGCTGCGATGCCCCGTTCCGTTACGGGCAATGCTCTTGGTGGAGCTCTGCCGTGTATTGCTGCTGAAGAGCGACAACTAAAAGATATCATCCCCCAAGGTTCGTTCATCTCTAACTCCTGATGTTTTATTTTCGATTGGTGTCAGTTGAAATCATGTCAGATTTATTGAAAGCATTTTAATAGTTATTGAAACCAGGAACTTATCTATGAAGAAACTTGTACCAAATGCTTTTTTGGTCATAAGACTCTTCACCATATCATTTTGTTTGTTTTTGTTCTTATTGTAAACAGCCCTAGACGATTTGAGCCGAGTGCGGTATCCTGTTGACGGTGCCTATCACTATACCCGGTCGCTGTCTAAGATAGGCTCTCAGATTACCGTTTAGAGGCCATCCGCCAAAAGACGAGAGGGAAATAAAGATTGGAAACACGGGACATAAGAACTGAGTAATTATTACACTTATCTGAGTTTGAACGTATACTAGTATACATAGCAAAAAATGTCATAGAAAACATATAAACGCTGAAGGGCTAAATCAAACGCATCTAAATATGAGATTATAATGTCTGTCACTCTGAGTGTTGATCGCTGTTATAATCAGTCTCACCTCCACCCGTGGGCTCCGCTACTAAATGTGATATGTTCCACAATTTAGGCTTACACCCTGCAATAATATGGGAGGGCCTTGTTTGTGTGTATGAAGTGATCCCCATATAAAGGAACCGCTCACCTTTTCGGCACCGCCCCAAAGAGGCGTGGTGTTTTAAAGCCTTTGCCTTATTGGCATTCAAATAAAACTTAGGCCGTTAACTAATTTACAGGTTCCTTCAATCTTTCTGTTTACAATGCACGATAACCCTGAGCTCAACAGTGTGAAACACAGCCCCTCTTTGTCATTGGATCTAGTCCATACAATGCTGACTCGTCGAGTTTTACGGGATGCTCATATGGCCCTCCACTCGTCAACGTCTCCTACGTCATGTAATCTATATGGGGAATCACCTGCCTTTGGAGAGGAACGGAAAAATATGCAAGGCAAGGGATTTCTTCGCGTAACTTAAGCTAGGGTTAACAGGCCTAAGACCAACAGTTTCTCGGGCATACACAACGCAGCTCTTTGTTGTAATGTTCGGTTAGCAATGTTTCCAAATATATGTGCTATCGGAGGCTGATCATAACACACTTGTTCGTCACGAAGCCGTGTTCGACACCGGTTGTCGTGCTGAGGGTCAGGCATCCCGTCTGCGTTCGCTACCATTTTCTGAAAAATCTGGTCACGCCCGTAGACAAAACGGCCCTTTCTTGCGTACGAAACACCGGTATGACAACGGGAAAAACTGGTCGTACATTTTAACAAGAAGTAAAAAATATGATATTTTGCACAAATTCATGTACTGATAATCCCAGCACGACCTGTCATACGCTATAAAATGTTATTCCAGCGGCACTCTTAAATTTTCTCCTCTAACTTAATTCGAAATATGATTTTTTTTTTTGGTATGGAGGAGTGACGAGGAACAGGAGTTTATGCAGTCAAATAATGCACATGCTACTGAACTGTGGCTCCATATACCATCTGTGCTATTGATAATTTCTAAGCAAGGTTTCTCTCTACGCCTGAAAACAGTCGCCACAACACTTCAGTTTTGTCGATTCTTGATTCAGTAGTTTTTTACTGCATCACCGATCATTTGAATTATGAGACAATCTTTATAGAACAAGAACTCTTTTAAAATAATGAAGCAGCAGTCCATACTTCATGTATAACCCGTGAAGATCTTGTATTTATTTAAGTAAATGCTGCTACATAGATATCTCAGCCAAATATCCACCAAAATGTAGCCATCGACCCTTTCATTTAAATTTGAACACAATAGTTACTTTATAGTACTTTTGAGTAGTGAATGTTGTGTATAAAACCCCTCCAGCTGGCAACGACGTAGTACGTTTCCTCTCTGTAACGGGATATTTCTCTTACTTCGTAGATCTATCATTATACCGCATTACATAATAACCCGGAGGAAATAAAAAAAATCATGTATCATGTGTGATGATGCAGTTCCGTACTTTTATTACAAATGCGAGCTCAGCTTGCAACATACTATTATTACGAATGCCGCATAGAGCAATAATGTGCAGTGTGTGGGGTGATAGCAGGTAACCCTTACAATGTATTAATAAAACAATTAATACATTTTACAATCATCACTTCTCAACCTTCTCTGGGATGTACTGATCACTGTATTCAGACAGCGGGAGCGGGTGGGAGGGGACGCTCTACCGTGAGAAGACATCATTGCATGAAGTAAGGGTTGGTCATCTGCTGGCAGTCCATGACGGGCAGGAGGAGGGACGCGGGCGGTTGTCATAACACCCCCCACTCCTCACCTCGCTTGCTTGGAGCTGTTTTCTGTGTTCTGTACCAGTTTTTTGGCTTGCCTCTTGATAGACATATAACAAGGTTAAAGTAATACCATTTTAGATAACGTTGAAGATAAATTCCTGCGTGTGATAATGTAAATAGTAGTTTTGGGCCAGAACCAAGTATGTTCAGTACACCTTCGGTTGATCAGAGAGAAAGTACGAAGTACAGGCTGTAACTGCCGGGGGGCGGTTTTGGGCTCGGTGTTCCCCCCAGTGTGGTAAAGTCGGGCAGTGTAAGATTCGTTGCGTGACCCTGTGTGTGGAAACCCTTCCAAAAACAATGCGAAAAGCGGAGGATACCAAGCTAATTTAAGACCCAATAGACTAGCCAGATGTTATTTACGTAGAAATCTAGGTAGGTTAGACTAACACCTAAAGATTTATTTCAGAAGACGTAGATGTAGTAGATGTAGGATCATAGATACACGTCTGTCAATCGTAGCTGGTCAAACATTACCCGCTCATTT
Source organism: Gammarus roeselii (assembly GCA_016164225.1). Classification (NCBI taxonomy): domain Eukaryota; kingdom Metazoa; phylum Arthropoda; class Malacostraca; order Amphipoda; family Gammaridae; genus Gammarus; species Gammarus roeselii. The sequence continues at coordinate 3,683 of SDVV010019253.1, read as the reverse complement.
TCTAATTGTATGCGTATTGGTGACCAAACACCATACAGTTGGAGCCACAGCACATGCTAAATGCGTAGATGATTAACAGCAGGTGTTGAGAATATATGCAGCATGGGGCAGTACTTTTTTCCGTTGACTTATCTCTGTAGAACCAGCTTCGTTTTCAAAAAAACAAGGCGAAATTACACAGTCGCATCACACACTTTTGCGCTGTTGATGCCGTTAAATATGTGCTAATATTTAGTATCTTCGATACGAAATAAATCTCTTGAACATCAAACATTTTAGTAATACGCTTTTCACCTGATCGTATCACTAATATTTCATCTTGAAGTAATCATTTTCAATACTATCAAATCAGTAATCTACTTATGTTCACGATTGAACCTACGTGCTTCAGTGCTCGTTTGAACTGCAACAACGACAAGGCCCGTCATTTTTGACTTCGACTGCTCACTCGAGACTTCTGAGAAAAGCAGCGAATAAATTGATAAGTTCCTCCAGAGTTTAGGCCCCGCTCAGAAGAGAATCAATTTTCGAACCTTGAACCACTTTACTGGGATGACTGCAAAGTTTATATTCTCTGCAGCGCGTGTTGGACAGCGGACTGCAGCTTCTATCCAGGAGGTGGCATACTGTAATAAGAAGGGAGCTCTAGATGAGGGCAGAAATAGCGACTGATTACATATGATACCGTGACGAATCGAATATGTAGACAATTTGCTCTCAAAAAATTTCATCAAGATTGATTATTCAATTTCAATTCGTTAGTTTAGGAGGACGTCACATGGCCTACATCAACTGGAGGGGCGGGTATTGAAGTTTACATAGTCAGAATTCAAACAGCAAACTAATATCAACAAACATTTTGCTTCTAACATGTTTTAACGGAGGGTGTGTTTTACAATCTTCCGTGTCGAGTTTCAAATCCTTTCGTGGTCCATGTCAGGCACACGGGATATGTACCATTTTGCTCATTTGCGGTCAAATGCCTGCCAGCATTATATTTAGGCTCTTTCAAAACCAGCCCATTCATTTACCACTTTTGTGTATTTGAAACACTCCTCAAGTTAAGCCTCGAGTAACCTTCCACTCCACTACAAGTCGGACCCATTCAAACAAAAACTTGGAGGAGGTTGAGAAAAGTTAACACGCCATTGCTGAGCTGTGAGAACAGTGTTTCAGATGTTGTCGGAACTCTGGGAGAATTTTACTGTTGTAGAAACTTGTAAACAAATTACACACGCTGTAACTTTAGGTAATTGTTACACGCGCTATATTTTAGGATGAATGTTTACAGTCGTAGTAACAGTTCAGCAATGTTACAGTCGTTCTATCTACACGTAGGGCTATGTTATAGGCCCTGTAACTACGGCAGGAAGCTCATTACCACTCATTCAGAAATCAAGACAGCGTTGTTGGTGCAAAAAGCACAGTTCAATCAGCTGCTCCACCTGTTACCTATTTGGGAATACCACTCTGTATTATTGGGGTCTAATGTAGCGACCGGGCTACAGCTCCACATGTGCATTTGACGAATTCAAGAACACTTTCGTAGATAAGCAATATCAGCGGGTTTTCTTGTTTAGAACATGCACCTACCAACATCAGCTTTGTGGGAATTATTAGCTCTGCAGAATGTAGCTGGTGTTCGTTTATCATCTCATGATGGTCGGCTTCAATAGAGCTTACCATCCTGACTGATGTTATGGAGCACTCGCAGAAGAAAGAAAGAGTACGTTGATGTGCGGTATAAACTGTATGGGGAATCACCTGGAACGGTGATTGATACTAGCCGCCGCATACAGCCGGAAAGCGTGGGTGAGCAGGCAGCTGTGTGGGCACTTGCATGACCAAAGTAACACAGTTGTGGGGACTCAGGTTGAACTCTATTTCTTGGTAAATACTCCTGCAATATTGGAAGACATTCTAATTAAAAGTATTTTTCTACCATTGCCCCATTTAACCCTTCAGCTATTGTTTTCATTAACAAAATCGGTTAGATAACGTTAAATTATTTACATCAACTATTACTTATTGCTTAAAAGCTTCATCACAATCAGTAATTGCCTGCCGCTTTCTGTAAATTGAAGTATTCGTCTGTATGTTTTAAATTAAGCAACTAATAAATATGAATATACATTCAAAAGTGTTCTAGCGTTTTCCCTGATAATATTACCAAGTGAAGAAAGAAAATAATTTCATGAATATCAATGTATTGATCTTCTTCGGTGTTTCTCCATATGAGTGTAAATCACCTGATTGGCGTCGGTCATGCATCTTTGACGTTACCGATTTCGATTGAAAAACGCCTCGGCAACTGTCGTTAAAATGCTGCAAATGTAGTTAAAAACCCATAGCGTAAAGGCTAGCCAAACTTGGATTTAACCCTCAGTTCTCGAAGAAATCACGAACGTGTCTGTCAGACAATGGAGCCTATTTACACCAAACCGAAATAATTGTGTATTCAATTAGAATAGAGTAAACCGGGCTGATTTTTTTGCTTTAGAGGTCTGTATCCCCTCAACGCACCCATCTCAACATTCATACATATCGCTTTACCGGCAATGAAACTCGAACTTGAATTGGTCATTCCTATCACCATCCATGGCCGAAAACCCGGAAAGAAAACGGTCTCAGGGTAGCCCTCTGCCTACGGTTCACAAATTTTAGAGAAACACATTGAGAAGACTTTGATCAGAGATCTGAGTTTCCCGCGAATCCATTCAATAGTTTGCCGGACCAACGAAACTAAGCCTGAATCAAGCCTCAACTCTTTTCTTTGGAGATTTTGCCACTCCATGACAGACATCTTATACATTTTATTATAGATTGTGAGCTTGTTCAATCATTGTCTAATTCTCCGTATTTTAATATATTCAAGTATACGCTGTTTCAGTATCTGTAATCTGTGGTAATTAATTTGATATGATTTGAGCCTCATTTCCACCAGAGGGTGGTAATTAGTGGGCCTAGGAATTATTTCATTCAACTGAGTGACAGCTTCTCTATAATGTAGAATTTATTCTTCCTGAAAGGTCACAGGCAAACAAGAGAGGGAAGCCCTATTTGTTGATTTATTTATTAAATATTTGTTTGCTATAATGACAAAACTGGTAAACCAAGACTTATCTACGGCTAAAAAAATGCACAGATTGCAGACAAATACGTGAATGTGAATCAAGGTATCGAAAATATACCCTGCTATTTTTTTAATGCGGACCAATTTATTTTTCGTATCGCTATCATTTGATAAACAATTTTATACAGTTACCCATGTAACCCCCAATGACTTGACAGGTAATTGTGACAAGCAACGATTTTTATTTATTCATAGTTAATTGTAAATTGATGGTATTTATGAACAGTCATTGTTTCGATAGCTACCGACGTAACTGTTATATTGTTGTAGCTTTCTGCTACATTGCGCTGAAGTATGTAAGAAATCGCTACTTGATGGATGCGTTAATTTTGTCATTATGAAGATCCTATCGACGAGCTTATGTGTAGAATTCCACCATCAAACCGCGGTGTTCTATTTCGGAAACATTTTTTTAATCCTAATTTTACCAATACAGGCCTGATATACACAACTAAACCTGAATGCTGTACTTTATAGCCTGGCGCTACCTAACCTAATATGGTGTTTGAATTCAGGTATTATTTGCAAATATTAACCGGAAATTCCCCAG
>SDVV010019252.1:0-13574 GCA_016164225.1 Gammarus roeselii | reverse complement strand
TGGCTCTCGCTTAGGTGGACACGCCTTGTGAGCTCCCGACGAAGTCAGTACTATAGCGTGGCTCTCGCCTAGGTAGATACGCCTTGTGAGCTCCCGACGAAGTCAGTCCTATAGCGTGGCTCTCGCTTAGGTGTATACGCCATGTGAGCTTCCGACGAAGTCAGTACTATAGCGTGGCTCACGCAAAGATGGATACGCCTTGTGAGCTCCCGACGAAATCAGTACTATAGCGTGGCTCTCGCTCATGTGGATACGCCTTGTGAGCTCCCGACGAAGTCAGTACTATATCGTGGCTCTCGCTTCCGCGGATACGCCTTGTGAGCTCCCGACGAAGTCAGTACTATAGCGTGGCTCCCGCTTAGGTTGATACGCCTTGTGAGCTCCTGACGAAGTCAGAACTATAGCGTGGCTCTCGCTTAGGTGGATTCGCCTTGTGAGCTCCCGATGAAGTCAGAACTATAGCGTGGCTCTCGCTTAGGTGGATTCGCCTTGTGAACTCCCGACGAAGTCAGTACTATAGCGTGGCTCTCGCTTAGGTGGACACGCCTTGTGAGCTCCCGACGAAGTCAGTATAATAGCGTGGCTCTCGCTTAGGTGGCTATGCCTTGTGAGCTCCCGACGAAGTCAGTACTATAGCGTGGCTCTCGCTTAGGTGGATTGGCCTTGTGAACTCCCGACGAAGTCCGTACTATAGCGTGACCCTCGCTAAGGTGGATACGCCATGTGAGCTCCCGACGAAGTCAGTACTAGAGCGTGGCTCTTGCTTAGGTGGATACGCCTTGTGAGCTCCCGACGAAGTCAGTACTATAGCGTGGCTCTCGCTTAGGTGTATACGCCATGTGAACTTCCGACGAAGTCAGTACTATAGCGTGGCTCGCGCTTAGGTGGATACGCCATGTGAGCTCCCGACGAAGTCAGTACTATACCGTGGCTCTCGCTTAGGTGGATACGCCTTGTGAGCTCCAGACGAAGTCAGTACTATAGCGTGGCTCTCGCTTAGGTGGATACGCCATGTGAGCTCCCGACGAATTCAGTACTATAGCGTGGCTCTCGCTTAGGTGGATACGCCTTGTGAGCTCCCGACGAAGTCAGTACTATATCGTGGCTCTCGCTTAGGTGGATACGCTATGTGAGCTCCCGACGAAGTCAGTACTATAGCATAATATGGGTATGGAATTGAACTGCATTATTTGAGCATTGACACCTTTATTGCAAGGTCATTTTCGCTGATTATTCTACACTCAATTGACACGATTATTAGAACGAGATCGAAGAGCATCTAATCAATGAGAAGCTAAATGAAACTTTTAAAATACATTGCTGCAATGAGGGGGGAGGAAAAGATGAAAGCTTACCTGACACGGCGAGAGTTTCTCCAATCTCGGCTAGAGGAGATTTGTGACCGACCCGAGGGAAGTATGGGAAGAAGGGGACCCTGCTGGTAAAGTTATTAGGATTTAGAGGCAGCTAGGAATACTGATCAGGTCGAGGGTACAATAGAATTCATCGATCCAACTGAGTGACTTACTGTATATACAATCAATTTGCCTTCAATTTCATGAATGTTTCAAGGGGTACAACTGGAAAATGGAATAACGCTTAACACTGTTATTCAGAGGGCTATGTTTTTACTTTGATCAGCTGCTACAACATCAAGTGTTTGAACATGAAATAGAAATCACATGTTGGAAAATCCTCCTGACAAATGTTCACAATTCGGCTACCCAGATTTTTATTTAACTCTTATATTTAAGGTTCATTTTTTGCAAATATCAGAGTGGACGTGAATTTAAATGCTTAACAAAAACACGTACGTGGATTTTAGAGGTCGGCAGGTGATTAGCCAATGATAGACCATCCACTCTTCATGTCTGATGCAGCGGGATTGCTAAGCTTCCCCAAGACTAAGGCCTGATCACTTCTGTTGTGCAGTTACTGAGTGAAAACGTCCAATAAGATGTGCGATAAGTGTATTTCCACGAACTTATTGTGCTTAAATTCAATCTTCCGCTTCTCTCATAATTTGTTTTCACTCCATGTTGTGTCATCACTTAAACTGTGTTTCGGGCTGTATCTTCAGAGGGTCTAGTCCAAACTCCGCGCTGATGTAGCCGAGTAAGCACCTTCTTGACTTCTAATGGAACAATGCAAATATTACCACAGACAGAAACCCATGCCAAACATGAAAAAAAGTGCTAAAGAAGAACTAAACAGTTGTTTGCAGAGTAAACGCAGACAACATGCTCCTGGTGTGTCGCCCCAACTATCATCCACACCTATTATTACCACAGACAAATTCGCGTTCGTTCAAGTACGGTTTATTATTATTGTGTTTATTTTTACAGACCATAACGTGTTTCTCTTTACAGACCATATCGTGTTTCTCTTTACAGACCATATCGTGTTCCTCTTTACAGACCATATCGTGTTCATCTTTTCGGGCGTGAAGTGTAAAATTTTTGTTCAGTGTTAAATTAAAATTCGAAGTATTGAAACTAGGTGCCTAATTTATTAAGTATAATAATAGTGCTTGTGCGAAAAATAAGCTAAGTGAGTAATGAGCCGCGCCTGTGAAAAAGAGGGCGAAGATTCCCCCACACAACGTCTGAGGATGCCTCCTACATGGCAGACTATGAGTATCTCCCTACTCAGCCGGAAGACACTCATAGTCTGCCATGAAGGCACTAATGATCTTAAACGGACAAGGTCGGAAGATCTGCTAGCCAAGTATAGGCGGCTGATTTCTAACCTCAAGGCAAAAACTGATCGAGTGGCCATCACATCCATCTTACCACGAGTGAATGATGATGACGAGCTGTACAGCAAGTTGACCTATACAAATCGAGCCCTTGAGACTATTTGCAAGTCCAATGGAGCATCCTTCGTCAACTCGTTTGATGACTTCCGGAGATGCCCGATCTTTTCCTAAGAGACGGCCTACACTTGAATAACGTCGGAAATGCCCGACTTGGCAGACTGTCCCATCTAAGCGCTAAGAAATACTATTCCCAAAAGATAAGAGACTTATAGGGCCCTGTGCCCGCAGCAAGTTCCCCGACGGGAGCGATGACCAATCCGTCGCTTCAGGAGGAAGAAGCTGCGGACACGGTAGATGCGTTACAAGGCTCACAAGTAGACAATTCTAGGGATGATCAAGATCCTGGTCCGTAGCCGCCAGGTCGATATCCTCCCAATAATAAATAAATAAATAAATAAAATAAAAATATTTATTCATACACAGATGGTATGTTCTTCTTTGAAACAATAAATTTATACAAAGTAAATATAAAATGGGTAGAATGACAAGCTTAGAACATGTACTGTAACTAAGTAGTTGGAGCTGTGTGCAAGCGGTAGGGAGCCATTTTACTATCCTAGCTGGACATACGAACATGGCTATTGCCTAAACATGTCATGACAAGAGAGCTATGAGGGTAAGTTTTAATGTGCACAGTTGATATCACTGTATCCTTATGACTTAAGGTGTTGCAATTTGACAAGGGGATAACTTATCTGACAATTCGTTAGAGTGAGGATTTATAATTCAGCAGCACTGCCTGATTTATTGGGTAGCAAAGAATGCGACGGTATGAGTGGGTCTATGCGAGACTGAGAGTCACTGACAAAAAAAAACATATAAAGTATCAATATTATAATATATGATCAACTTAACAAAGGTTTCTTCGTATACGAGTTGTGTGTTATTCTTGAGGAGCGTTGAGCTCCCAAACGTGTCACGACGTAAGAGCTGTCAAGATAGGTTTGAGGTGCACAATAAGTATGCATTATATCCTAATGAGATTAAGTGTTGTTATTTGACCTTGGAATCTTTTGTATAGTAATTAGTATGAATTCTGTAGATCGAACCCACAGTCTAATTAATTGAACAGCAAAGAGTGTGTGTAACGGTATGGGTGTGTCTATGTGAGTTAGAGAACCACTGGCATAACAAACAACCAAGAAATAAATATATTTACATTTGTTTGCGTTCATACACAAACCGATGTGATGATTTTTGTGTCACGATAACAGAGTGCGTACTTGCACACGGAGGAACAAATATAAATAGATTACGTATAAACAGTACATACATAAGCACAAATACACGTAGAATGTCTATAGAACAGTAAAATAAATAAATATGCCCAATCAGTCTGGAGTCTTTATTCATATCATCCGCCAAGTACAAGTGTCAAAGGGTCTTGGTGTGTGGATGGGCCTATGTGAGTTGGGGAGCTCATATACAGATGGAATGGTATTATTGTACCGCCATAAACCTAAACATAGATATACATACATTTGAGAGTCACATGAGGATGGATCTACAAATCTGAAGTACATTTGATGATGGGTGCGTGCGCAAATTTAAAATAATTTTAAAATACACATGATGATGGGTCAGGACCTTATGGCGTTCATCACATCGTGTAACCGAGAGAGTGAACTTGTTAGTGACCGGTAGCGAGCATCTAACTTAACTGAGCATGAGTATCACCTTTCAGAAACATGGCGAGAAGCCGGAGAAATAGCCAAGTATATTTAAATTACATAATAAATAGGCGGTCCATCCCGATGACACATTGCATTGCGATCAGACATTATGTTTTGATGACTTAATTGGTTGATTATCTGCCTGACACGTTGGAAGGCAAAGGTTGTCTGGTTATGTGTGGGTGTGAGTTCGAGGGTTCTGCCATACATGCATTTAACGGTTCTGTCATACTTGCATGTGTGATCCGGGCAGGGCATATTTAAAGCAACGCTGTGCGAGGAGATTCCTTTCTTAATACGTGACATTAAATTACACGCTTTGCGGAAATACGAAAGAAGTGTTATGAATCTCATTGAGTCTATCGCTATCGGGGATGAAGCAGAGTCGTGTTAACAGGGTGATAGTGTCGATGCTCTGAGCGAGCTGGAAAATATAGTGTTACGTTGCCAGTTCCGTGTTAATCGTCATCAATTATTTGACTCAGCCTGCCCCTGCCTGCGGGCAAGCAGTAGAGTGGTACATTTCTGCTTGAAAGAAGATACGGTTGCGCAGTTCTGAATGTCAGCTGGTAGCTTGTTGAAAGTCTTTGGACCTGAAATCGTGAAAGCTTTGGCCCCAATCTCTGTTCTTCTGAACTCGGTATCAATGTTATTTTCATTCCGTGTTTATCGTTGATGGGCCGCTTTTCGAGTTGTCAACACAACACCGTTTGAACAGGAAAGCTTGTTCTGAATTTTAAAAACTCGTATTGTTTTGCTCAGCTCTAGTCGTTCCTGGTGTCACGTGATCGCTCTTTCTAAAGTTCCCGTCGTGAGCTACTTTTGCTGTAAAGTTTATGCTTCGTTGAATGTCTGAGAGTAATGTTTTCGTGCACTTCCCCCATATGGTAGGGCAGAAGTTTAAATGTGAAAAAATCAGAGCATTGATAACGAGAAGTCTGAAATTGAAGTCGAGTTGTTTCTTTATTCGACTGAGAAACATAAGTGTACCATTCAGCTTGGAACAGAGCTTATCAACGTGATGTCTAAATGTCATATTGAGATCAAGCCACAATCCCAAACGTTTGACTTTGTTGTCAAGATGGATTTTTGCGCCCATACAATCAACTTCAAAATTCTCGGGAACCCTCCGTGTATTTGCTTTGGATTCCAGGATGATGCACTGTGTTTTACTTGTATTAACTTTGAGCCCATTTGAGGAATACCAGTCCATTACGTGGGTCAGCGCTGTTTCTGCATCCATCTTCAGCTTTTCTAATTCGTTTGCTGGTCTAACGAACAATAATTGAACATCGTCTGCGTATAATGTCATTCTGGCGTTGTCGATGGGGTTTCCACAATTTATTTCGTTAATAAACAGGAGGAAAAGAACAGGTCCGAGAATCGAGCCTTGTGGAACGCCGAAATTTACCGGTCTTGGAAAAGAGGTGATCTTTCCATCTAACACGACAGACTGGGACCGATGCCTGAGATAGCTTCCAAACCAGGGTGTTTGGATGTTTAGTAGTAGCAGTTTTTGCACCAAAATATCGTGATTTACTCCGTCAAATGCTTTTGAGAGGTCCAGCAGCACGAGTAATGATAAATTGTTTTCGTCTATAGCTTTGTATACGAGTTCGGAGATTTTTAGTAGCGCGTCTTCAGTAGAGGTCTTCCGTCTGTTAACATACTGACAGTCATTGATCAGGTTAGCTTCTTCTAGGTAGTCAAGGAGTTGACGTGCAATGATCTTTTCCAAAATTTTCGAAGTTACTGGCAGGAGGCTTACGGGTCTGTGATTTGAAGGGTCGTTTACCTCCACCTTTTCATGGATAGCTTTGATTAGTGCTTGTTTCCAATTTGGAGGGAAGGTATTTGTTGCAATGGATGTGTTGATGAGCAGCTGAAGATATGGCAGAATGATTTCTAACCCGTCCTTGAGGTACTGTAATGCTATAACGTCGTTCCCACAGGAATTTGTATTTTTGAGCGCATAAATAGTCGAAACAATTTCCAATCTGCTTACCGGGCTCGGTGTCCACATTTGGTTCATCTTGGTGGATGAGTCGTTATGGGATGGAATTGGGAACCGAGTTGGCTTATGCGTCACCGGGGTTTCGTGAACCCTCGAGGAAGTTTTTTTGTGTTCGTTCATTTCGTGAACCCTCGAATTAGTTTTGTTGTGTTCGTTCATTACCTCAATGATGGAGAAGTCTTCGACCGAGACGCGCACCGTCTTAAGGTCTTATTCTGCAATGCGCAGTCCTATGTAGAACGTGTACACTGATGAGTTGAATTACCTGCTTAGTAGAAAAAAACAAGGGTATCATGTTAACAATCTTAGTTATGAAGATGATATGGTGTTGTTAGCACCAACTCTCTCAGCATTGCAAAAGCTTCTTGATATCTGTAATAATTTTGCTGTACCTTATGATATTGTATATAACACTGCAAAAACTGTATGTATGCTAGTTAGACAGAAGGGTCCTAGTTACTACCTATCGACTGAGATGAAACTAGGCGGTGTTGCACTGGATTATGTGGATTAATTTCAATGTCTAGGGCACATCATCACATCAGATTGAACTGATGACAAGGATGTTGCAAAGCAAACAAGGCGGCAAAATGCAGTCGGTAACATGCTGATACGAAAATTCTCGTTTGCACCTAGGAAAGCTAAAATCCAGCTCATGAAATCATATTGTTACCCGATTTATTGTAATGCACAGTGGAGAAAATACTTTTAATATAGCGTGAGGAAATTGACAGTGAGTTATAATGACACAACTAGACGGCTGATGCAGGTCCCTCGCTCGACGTCAGCGAGCAGGTTTTTTGCTGAAAACCAATCAGATCACATCAAGGTACTATTCCGTAAAGCGGCACACAGCCTTATGACTCGAGTTATGAACTCCCCAAATGGAATCCTCGTTGCAATCTGCTCTGGTGATGCGCTTGCTGCCTCGTTATTGTTAAGGCGATGGGGAGAATTACCATACACATAGGCAGGATAGAGTTGAATGCCGTAACTTATTCTTAGTTGTGTGCGGTAATTTTATACCTTTGTTCTCACAGTAACCCTAAAATAGGATGTCTCAATTGTATCACTATGCCCATGTTGGTTGTTAATAAAGCTTTTATTATTATTATTATTAATACTATTATTATTATTATGCTCCTAAGTTCGACAAACTGAGGGAACTGGCGACCCTGTACTCGTTTGATGTCATTGGCATGAACGAAACATGGCTCGATCTCCAGAGTAGAAACCTGGCAGCAGAGATAATGCTACCAGGCTACAAAATGTTCAGCGTGGACAAGCCCACCCTTAGTACACGAGGGGGCGGGTCCGTGCTGTACATACAGGAGATACTGCATTCATTTCTTTGAGTAACGCTCGCCACAGTTTCTTGCGAAATACTCAACGCAAAACTCAAAGTGGCCCATGCGACACTGAAGCTGGCAGTGGTGTACCGCAACAGTCACACCCTTGAGGAACAAGATGCCCAGCTCTATGAGAAGCTAGAAGAAAGTTTCTAATGATCACGAGACTATCATCTTCGGTGACTTAAGTCTCCCTTATATTGACAAGGTGAGCCTAACTTCACAGGCCCCAGGCAATAAACTAACGGAGTTTATCGCCGATTGGGCATGACCCAGTATGTTCGTGAACCGATCCGGGGGATAAACATAATGGACCTAGTCATGTCAACTGAGGAGCGTTTGGTCGGCAACATCCTAATTGGCAACAAATTGGGAGGTGCTGACCACAATGTGGTGGAATTCACCATCAAAGTGCCCCGTCCAGCCCCCCAGGGAGCTATATGCAGCCCCAATTTTGCGCGAGCAGACTTCCAAGGGATGAGAGAACAACTAAGTACCCTTGACTTAATAGAAAAACTTGGAGAAGGTTTGGTGGACGCTTGCTGCTGTATCCTCAATGAGAGAGTTCGCGAAGCCAGCGACCGATGTATACCCTTGAGGACAATTGATCTCTCTTAAAGGATCAGGCCCCTTTGGTGGATCGCCGAAGTTGCAAGAACCTTGAATCGTCGCGTGCAACTAAATGCGCAACGACTGAGGGATAGCACCGTAGAGGCGGCAGAAATGCATCGCCTGGCGTGTAGGACATCCACTAGACTAGTCCGATCCTCTAAGCGCATGCAAGATTTCTATCGCTACGTCAACGAGCGTAGAATTACAGGGACTCAGTTGGCCCGCTAATGGATGAAGATGGTGTCCTCAGGAAGTCACCTGAGGACATGACCGGTGTCCTGAACAGCTTCTTCTGTTCAGTGTTTACAGTTGAGGGCCCCGGCTACGAACGAGATACTGTTTCCACTGGGGAAGTCAGCCTCAACGACATTGCGTTCACATGAGAGGAAGTTGTCAAACAACTTGAGAGATTGGACATTTTCAAATCGATCGGTCCCGATGGACACCACCCAAGAGTTCTCAAGGAAACTCGAGAATAATTGGCGGATTCCCTAACCCACATCTTCAACTTATCGATGACGAGTGGCGAGGTCCCCGAAGACTGGAGAGTGGCTAACGTTACGGCCATTTCAAGAAAGATGACCGACAATCGCTTGACGTCGATCGTGCTCAAAACCATCGAGCGATTGATACGAAATTATTTCGTCGATCATCTGGAAGGCAACGGACACATTAATGACACTCAACACGGCTTCCGCCGTAAGAGAAGTTGTCTGACAAATCTGCTGTACTTTTTCACCGAGGCGATCAACGTGTACGACCGCCGCAAGGCAGTGAATGTCATCTACCTAGACTTCCAAAAATCCTTCGACGAAGTGCCGCACAGGAGACTGTTACACAAAGTTTCTGAGCTCGGCATCGGTGGCAACGTACTTCGCCGGCTGCGCGCCTGGCTAACAGGACGCAAACAAAGAGTAGCATCGGCCAGGCTCTGTCTAAGTGGGCCCCTGTTACCTCTGGGGTGCCCCAGGGCAGTGTCCTGGGTCCTATCCTCTTCCTCATTTATGTAAGCTACATATATGCGGGGCTTCTGTCCAAGACATCGACATTTTCCGATGACACGAAGCTCTGGCATGCAGCATGGAGGGAGGAAGATAGTTGAGATTCAACAAGATCTCGAAAAACTCGTCCAATGGTCGGAAGCGAGGCAGATGCCCTTCAATGTTGCAAAATGTACAGTTATTCACATGGGGTGTCGCAATGCCAACTTCAACCACACGATGGCAGGAAGCGATCTTGCAACTGTTGACCAGCAAAGAGACTTAAGCATCCAAATTTCGAAAGATTTAACATGGGGCGCACAGATCAAAGATAAATACAAGGTAGCTAATCGTAACCTTGGCTACATTTCCCGTAACCTCCTCTGCAAAACGAAGGTCATTGTAATGCCGTTGTACACGTCCCTTGTCCATTCCCACCTCGAGCATGCAGTCCAATTCTGGTCTCCACACATGAGGACGACATAGTAAAACTGGAACGAATCCAACATCGTGCTACTGAGATTATCCCGCAGTTAAGCCACCACAGCTTCTAGGATAGGCTAAAAGAACTTAGCCTCATCCCCCTCGAGCAACGAAGGCTGAGGGGCCAGCTCATTGAAACCTTCAAATACCTGAAGGGATTTAACAACTTGAGCCCTGTCGGCCTCTCCGACAGGGACCACATCATTCGTACCCGAAACAACCGGGCAAAAACCTTTCAATCGCAATCTCACGCAATCTCACGGGCTTGAAACACCTAACCAGCCGCGGTAGTTGGCTCTGAATCCGTGAATGCGTTCAAAAACGGCGCTTGACAAACACTGGGCTACGTGACTCGTTTAACCTGAGAACGACACGATTTAACAGAAGCTGTCGAGATTAGAATTTTAGGGATATAGGGAAGGAGCATGACACGGCTCTCTTCACAATTCAAACTATTACTACTAATAAATCCATTATTAGTAACAATAATATCATGCCGCTGGTAGTGGTAGTTGTTAATTATCACTCATAAATTCATTATCAGTTACAAAGTAATGATTGCTATTGCTGACCAACTCAAGCGACTGAAAAACTCCATATCGGAACGGAACGCTTCCTACCATTAACATTGCAAGTACAGGCAGACTGATAATACTGCATTGAAAGTAAAGACAGACTGATAATATCTCTAGAACGATCAAACGATATTCTACGGAAATTCACCGAGTGAGAGGTGTTACTGCGACTCGCATCCATCCCTAAACTCACGCCAGGGCCACCTGGTACTGGGTATGAGCCCGTAACGGTTCCCGCAATCAACCATCCCGCTAGCCTACGAGGCCATCTGCTGTCCTAACGGGACTAGCAGATGCTGACACTATGGTATCGTAAAAATCAACACCGCCTAAGAGGATAGCTTGCTCAACTCGATGCGGCGGTGAAGACTTGGAGGGATACCATATATTTTTACTCTTTATTCTTACTGTATTTTTTTTATGTGGTACGGTGCCAGCATTCACCACCACACCCCACCAAGAGAAGAGCTCCTGCTCAACTTTGTGATACGGCCTAGATTCGACGGCTATCATCCATTGCAGAATGCAACGAATATCTTGCCGGCACGATGTCATATTCCTTTGTACTTTTCTACCATCCCTGTAGGAGAGGAAAGAGAAGAGAAAAATGGGAGAGATAGCCAAAATTGCGAACTAGTGGGGATAAAACCTGCCGGCGACTCACCCCCACACCCCATGATAATCGAAAATCGATCCCACAGCGGGACGAGAGCTTTGCTTTACTCTATGATATGACGTAGATTCGACAGATATCATCTATTGTTGAGGCAATGAGTATTTTCCTATAAAGAAACCTTGCCAACACGATGGTATTTTTCTTTCCACTTTTCTACCCTACACTTTTGCGGGAGAAGAAAGAAGAGTAGAAAAACGGGGAAAGATAGATATCAAAGACGAATCAGAGCGGGTGAAGTCTGTGTCGACTCAGCGGCGCTTGCTGAGAAGCCGCCAAGACGACGTACCCACACCGCATGCTATGCGAAAATCAAACCGCACCAGGAGGAGAGCGTTGCTCAACTCTAAGGTATGACGTAGTTTCGACGAACTAGTGCGGGTGAAGTCTGCAGGCACTGTCGACACGATACTACTATCTATTTATTTTCTTCGGGAAGAAGAAAAAAAGAAAGACAGACATTACCAGAAAATTGCTTCCCTTGGGTGGCAACACCGGTTTCCTAGTAGAACAACATTTCCTAGAGGTGCCCTTCCGACATCTCACTGTGAAATATTATATACATCTAGGAGATGCCCCTATGGTGTCTCATCTTAAAATATATGAAATATAATGACACATATTGCAGATGCCCTCCGGCATCTCATCTTGAGAGTTAATCCATTGTACAGTGTGAATGAACTAACCACTCTTCTCCCTCTCTCTTGTAGCACAGATTCGGGAGAGACCGAGTGCAGCAGGGAATAGAGACGTATATGTGCTAACCTTTTTTCCACATAAGTTCCAAGTTTTTTCAAAATATAAATACCGGTTTTGCCCTTTTTGGACTAAAACTTTGCGATACCTGTTAAAAAAAATCTCGATACCAGCGACGAAATATTGTTCAGCAATGTAAAACGTTCTTTATAAATTTTTAAATATGCAGTATTTCAGACGTTTCCGTCGTAAGTTGTGATATGCAACAGAACAGTACTGTTAAAATCATATCTGAAGTCGGCGGCACCAAATGATGCTCTGTTTGGTGATGGTACCGAGAGCATTACAATGAAGAAGGTAAGCCGCCTTCACTTTTTTCCAGCGGAATCCATGAATGCGTGAAATGTGCAAACCCGAAACAATCACAGGCTTTGGCATTACGCAAATGACCAGGATATTACGGGCGAAATTTTGTTCTGATGAGATTCCCAGGCAAAACCCTGGCCGCTCAGCACTCGCAGGCACTAACGTTAATGTGGCGACTCCTTGGCATGTAAATATCCCTCTCAGCACCCGGCGAAGCTATCGTTTAGTGGCGCCTCTCGGCATGGCACTCGGAGCCGCTAGGCGGAGAAAACACGTTTACTCAAACAACAGATATTTCGGCGTAACAACAAAATTTGTAATATCAGGGATCACAAACCATTTTGTCGTACTAGCAATACCGTTTTGTTGAAATCGTCTTATTGCCATTACAAAATTAACTTTGTTATGACAGAAAATTGCGTTTGGCATTTTAGGGATGACAACCAGTTTGATGTGACAACAAAATTCATTTTGTTATGAACTTCACGTCTGATGTGTGGTCGACTTTGATTACTGAAGATTTAACCTCGTAATAATGATTCTTGTTTCATCAAAATTATATATCAACAAGTAATTTTGGATTTGAACACCATGGGTAAAGAAGGCATTAATGCAGTCCTTTTGGTAAGCACGCTACTCTTCACGCAACTTTCTCAATGATTCATGGTTCGTTTTGCTTATCCTAATCACTGCGCTACAGTGAACCCTGACTTGTGGAGTGTATGCGACATAACTGATCAAGCTAGGTTTTCTTTTACACCGCTGATGCTTGCTGACTGATACTCATTCGTATACCCAGACTCAATGAGTTCTTTTACACCGCTGTTGCTAGCTGACTGATACTCAATCGTATACCCAGACTCAATGAGTACGCTGCATATCTCTATTGAATTAGAAAAGTCTAATATGATAGCAATGAATCAAGTCAAATCTGAGGGCAATATTTTACGGAATGATATCGATGCTTTCGAATGGGATGTTGAAACAAAAACATGTATAATATTATATGATCCATTGAAGAACCCAAAACTAATATTTCATTTCCAAATACATTTTTCAGCGAAGTATTTAAATTCGTTTCGAATTGATACTGTAAAAACTGTGTTTTAGGGAGAATTCAAAGGATACGAAGAAAGCTTTTGATAGAGTAAACCATTGGACTTTGTTCAAAAAGTTAATTGAGAGAGGAGCCCCTATTCATATTGTGCACTTGCTTGTATTTTGGTACAGGGAACAGGAATTCTTAGTGCGATGGGGTAGTTCGAAATCGGCCACTTATCATTGTAAAAACGGAATTAGGAAGGGAGGTCAGCTATCGCCACTGTTGTATAACGT